>APFE030574480.1:51946-64857 GCA_000404065.3 Pinus taeda
GTCCAAGAGACCTTGGGATGTGAATCCCAACGGTCACAACAATGTACTATAAATATATATCTCCTGTTAATAAAAAATTAACTTGCATGATTTATCTTTCCTATTGTTCTTGCTCCCATGTGTGTTTAATAGTAGCAAGTTAATTGATTTTTTTATGATTAGCTAAATGCATATTATAGTAAGTTAAAAAAAATGGATAGATTTGGAAACTGTGATGGATGTTTAATGTAAGGTAGGAGACGTTTAAAAGCATATGTCGATGGAAGCATTTCAAACCAGAACCAGAACCGAGAGTGTATGTCCTATTCGAGAGTTTTGATTGGTCTTAATAAGGGTTTTTTTCATAGATATGAATTCCAAGGTGGGAGGGGTATCCTCTTTTTCCGTAACATCCGATAGATAAATTAGAGGAGGAAGTGCCAAAAAATGGAGCTAAAAGTGGTTCTTCTTGAACTCAATACCTTCCTATCATGGGAGATTTGTGGGAAAAGGGAATGAGTGGAAAATGTGGTCCCAAAGCCCCACAGAACCCAAAATTTATCATACACACAAATAGTCTTGATGATTAGAGGAAACAAATGAGAGATCATGCATTCATTTGTAAGTTTATAGGAATATGGCCAACAAAAAGAGAGATTGATCATTGGATACAATCCAACTGGAAGTCGAAGGGAGAAGTTGATTTGTGCCTAAGACCCAAAAATTTCTTTACAATTATTTTTTCTAATCTAGAAGATAAAGAGTGTATTTTTGAAGGTGGGCCTTACATTCTTAATAATGTGGGTCTCTATATCAGGCACTGGGAAGTATGTTTCAACCCAGATAAGGAGAAAATCATAGAAGTTCCCATATGGGTATGATATATTCCTTACTAGTGAAATTTTGTATACCAGAAATATTTGAGGGCACAGACCAAGTCATGGGTCGATTTGTGAAGGTGTCAAAAGTTAACAAAAGAGGGAGAAACACATCATACACTCATTTATGTTTCTATATGAACATCTCACAATCATTGTGAGATTCAATATAATTGGATTATCAAGTAGAAATTTGGAACAATCTTTGGATTATGAGCATGTTCACTTTAAACGTAGACTTTCTCATGAATATGGCCATCTCTTTTGAGAGTGTCCTCTGTAAAAGAAAGAACACAATTCAATAGGTTCAACATATCATGATGGGTTCATAGGATTTTCCAATCAGCGATCCAACTAGAGGCATCAACATACATTTATCTCAAATGACTCGAAGGATAAAAATTCATTTTCTATACTAGAAGAAATGGAGTAGGATAGTCAAGTTCCCGAGGCTACCCACATGGAGATCCTTGCAGCTAAGAAACCTCTGAAAAATATGGATTTCAAATGCAAATTAGAGGATGATGAAACCCAAAAATCTAATGTTGATCTATTACAGCTCTCGGGTTTTGAGGAAATGGTTCCTCTGTTGAATCAAAATTTATTAGATTTGTGAGAAGAAGATCAAACATTAGTCTCCATGGTTAATGAGTCGTTGCAAAATATTTTGGCAATATTCCTAAACTGGAGAAAGACAAGTATTCTACACCCTATCTTCAATGGAAATCTAAAAAAAGGATTGTACCAAGAGATCTTGTAGCTCAAGCTTTTCAAGCATACAAACACAAAGGTAAATAATTTTTTTCAAAAGAACAACATAACGAGACTAAGAAGAAGGTAACAAAACTAAAGCGTGAACCTAGGAAAAACATGGGGATAAACTAGAGCACTACAAAGTAGGCCTTAGGTCACATAGAAAAGAGTTTTCAAATCGACATCCCTACATAAATTAAAATTCTCTCATGGAATATAAGGGGTCTCAATAATAGAGGTAAGAAACATTATCTTAGGATCAAATAAAAAAGGAAAATCCAGTGATAGTAACCTTACAAGAAACAAAATCGATAGCTTAAAAAATGGACATTGACGCTAAATTTTGTTGGAAAATTTATGAATACACTTCCATTAATGCAATTGGGCAAGCAGGTGGGATAACAGTTTGGTGGAATCCTTGCTTGATACTCTTCCAGGACTAGTTTTCATCACATAACATTCTAACAGGAAAATTTTGATATGTGGGGACAAAGGAATTTGTATATCTATCACTAGTCTATGGTCCCTCACTATCCTCAACAAAGAGATATTTTTTGAAGTAGTTACAGACTATGAAGAAATTGGTATGCAATTCCCTCAGGGTTTTGGGTGGTGACTTCAATATCATTATATCAGTTCAAGAGAAAAAAGGTGGTAATTGTTGGTTGGACTCTATCTCAATGGAGTTCGATGATTTTATAGAGACCTTATGTTTAGTTGATATCCCTACAACCGATGGTTGCTTCAATCAAATATCTTTTGGATTAGACTGCTTTCTCTTATCAGAAGGGATCATTCAAAGAGATATTTTTATTTACTCTTTTATACTGCCATGTATCGGTTTGGATCATTGGCTAGTTATACTAGAAATTGATCTAAAAGAGCCTACCTTAAACTGCCCCTTTTGTTTTGAGAATTTCTAGTTTCAATCAGAAGGATTTGTAAACCAATTAAAGGAGTGTTGGGAATGTATACATGTTGAAGGTCCAACTAAGATGAGAGGAAGAAAACCTATGGAAACAAAAATCTATAATTTAGTGGCTCAAGGAAGGAGATCGAAACACTAAATTATTTCATACAACAACATCCTATTCATAACAAAAACTTATCCATTCTAAACAAGGAAGGTAAGAGAGATATTTCCCAATATGGAAGAGAACATGAAGTAATACATTACGTCAATGACTTGTGGACAAATCTTGGGTCACATTCTCTTGGATTTCTCAATTCCATTATTCATCATATTTCAAGATTGATTAATCAAGAACAAAATAAAGCATTGATGAGACTGATATCCTTGATGGGTGTAGAAGAAATAGTTAAGAACATGCCAATAAACAAAGCACCTAGCCTGGAGGGGTTTACCATAGATTTTTATGGGCATGTTGGAGATTTATGGGGAATGAGATCCATAAGGTATTGGAGGAATCATGATAGGCTCAAAGCATATTGTTAGCACTGAAAGAAACTTTCATCTCTTTGGCACCAAAATCTGGTAAATATGAGAGTTCGGAAGGCTTTCGACCCATATCACTTTGTAATATAATTTACAATATTATTTCCATAGTGATAATGAAAATACTGAAGCCATTACATTGAAATAGGATATCTCCAACCCAAACCAATTTTGCAGAAGGTAGGAAAATTACAAACTGTATTATAGTAGTGCAAGAGATAATCCACACTTTGAAATAATCTAAGCACCCTGATATTCTCATAAAATTGGATTTATCCAAAGCATATGATAGAATTCGTTGGTCGTTTTTATTTCAAGTATTATAAGATTTTGGTTTTTCAGAACAAAGGTTGCAACGGGTGGGATCATTAACCTCTACAATTTTTTACTCTATTATGATAAATTGATCTCCATTGCAAACCATTTATCCCTTGAGAGGCATTAGGCGTGGCGACCCTCTACCTCCATTCCTCTTCATAATAGTGATGGAAGGATTCAGGAGATTGTTTCAGAATACAAGAGAGAAAGATTATATTTATGGTCTTAGATTGTATGGGAGGGACTTCCCAATTACTCGTCATCAGTTTTTTGATGATGTAATATTGTTTGGACTCCCTACAAAAAGAGAGGTGGTAAGGTTGAAGAATCTCCTCCAAATATTTATGTCTTCCTCAGGTACTGAAATTAATAATGACAAAAAGAAATTATTAATCTTTAGTTGCCCAAATTTGGTGCAACAAAGTCTATGCCAGGCAATGAGATATAATTGAGGAACAGTATCATCTAAATACTTTGGAGTACTGATAGTACTACATTGCCATATAATGTCCACATGGGTAAAGATACTAGAGATGGTGCGATGAAGAATGAGTAACTAGGTGACTAGGCATCTAAATTTTCCCAATCGACTCATCATGGCGAGAGAAGTTCTCCAAGATCTTATGAATTATCAACTATCATTAATGCCAAACCCACCTAGTATTTTTCATACCCAAATATCTCTCTAGAAAAAATTTCTTTGGAAAGGATCAGCCTTAATGAATAAGTAGGCCTTGGTTGGCTGGGAAAAAGTTAACTTTATCAAAATTTTCAGACGGTTTGGGGTCCTTTTCCTATGATCAAGGCCTATGCAATGAAGTTATGGTGGCAATGGTTACAGGGAGTTAATCAAGTTTGGAAGAATATTTGGGAGAGGAAATACTCTTTGCTCGCTCAACCAAAAAATAGATTACAGTTGCATGGTTCTATAAAAGGTCTAGAAACTTGGAGTTGGGCATATGAGGTGAAGGATTTGGTGAAAAAATATGCCTTCTGGGAGATAATATATAGAAAATAACATTATTTTGGGAATACTCATGGTAGAAATATCCCCCCTTAAGTAAAAGTCAAAATTTCAATGAGATTAAATTGTGCAAACGATCCCATGGATACATCAAAGTGGAATATTTTTGGAGTAATAGGGAATCACTTCATGGTTGGTGGCTATGGAAAAATCAAACTAAATAGGGAAACTTAAATAGTTCATTATCTTTCGATGAGTTTCACAATTATTTGAAACGAATAAGGATAAGAAGCTCTTCTAAACATGATATACTGACTTGCAGTAAATGACAATTATGTACCTTTTTCAGTAGGAGAGGCATATTCTATATTACTTTGCATGACACCTCATGCACATAATTATATTTGGTGAAATATTTGGAATAACTGTAGATGGCCCAATGTATCTATTTTTTGTTGGTTGGTAGCATGGGGTAGAGCGCTCACTTGGGATTGTTTGCAAAGGAAAGGCTTTGAGAGTCCATCCAGATGCATGTTATGTTTACAAGATGAGGAGTTAGCAAACCACCTCTTCATCTCCTGCATTTTTGCAATGAATTTGAAATTTTTTTCATGCTTTGTTTAATTGCACTTTGTCGATTACAATGGATATCAAAATTTGGATGATTCACTAGTTTCAAACAAAACCTAAGCACCCATGGATTTTAAAGGCATGGAAACTCATTAGAGAAAGGGCTTTAAATTGTTGCAATAAAAGGAATTCATTTGTTACAGATTCATGGGGGCTCTCAAATAACGATCAATGTGGTGCAAAAATTCCTCTTAGGTCATTTTCCTAATAAAATATGAACAATTGGGACCTTTAGGAAGTTGCAAATAACATAAGATATCTATTGTTAACTTTTGACAATGTGATCCCAATCCATGCCAAATGGGAGGGTAAGAAGATGGCTAATTGTATAGCTAAATGGGGAAGTTGTGAGAAGGATTTAGCTTTGGATGGGGAATAAAAAAAATTGCAACAACATGATTCTCTATAGGAATTGCATTAGTGGTTGAATCAAGATTGGACTAGAGGTCACATGATGATGGAATAACATAAACTAGTGGATTCTGGCAATTGATTTTACCCTCCGATAATGAGTGGCATGCAAGGGTTTCATGTGGACAAATTGTAATCGTCCTTTGGAGTGAAAGCCGTGGCCTCCACTTGGTCTATGCCAGATAACATGTGTTGGGTAGTTAAATTCACATATTCTTGTTGTAGATATGAGGGTGGTGGAATTAAATGTGCAATGTTCCCAGCCCATGTATTTGGGTTTCCTCAACTTGTTCTACATTCTATCTATTTCCCTAGTGAAAGCATGGATATGAGGCAAGAGCTAGGATGATTGGATGTTGCTTAAATGTTTTCTGATAGCCTCTTGTGAAGAATTAATGTCTGAATCATGCAAGTTATTGGGATGGAGGATCCAAAGGAGATAAAATACTTATGGCATATTCAGAGTGCCTACTTTCACCATGGCCACATGTTCCTTATAAACATATCCAGGTTATTAGTTGGGTATCCTGTGTTGTTTAAAAGCCGAGGGTGGTGAACCTGAATTGTGTCCTCTGGGTCACTGTTGAAGTTTGGAATTGTTTCTTTTTTACTATCCTTTTTTCCTCTTATTTTATCTTCTTTCACCTTCATATAACCATTTTGTAGCAAACACAACATGTTTAATGTCAAGTTCAACTCTCAAAAGGGTATTCATCATCCATAATTAGAATCTTTGTTTCCTAACGAATTATGATGAAAATATTCTTACAATTACAGAATTACAAACATTTTGTGACTGATATTTTCTTTGGCAGCATAATCCATTGTTATATAGGATGCAACAGTCCAGTAAAGGGAAAAAGACTTTCTCTTTAACTTTCCTATTCGATAATTTTGGATGGTCTTATGGAGATTGGTAGGAGTAATGGTTTTTTTCATAGATATGACTTCCAAGGTGGTAATGGTATCCCCCTACTTCCATAACATTGTGATAGGAAATTCAAAGGAGGAACAGCCAAAAATTTGAGCTGGAAGCGGTTTTTATGGAACTCAATACCTTTTTGTCATGGGAGATTCGTGGGAAAAGGAACTGAGGGGAAAATGTGTTCCCAAAGCCCCACAAAACAAAAAATTTATCATACCCGTAAATTTTCTTGATGATCAAAGGAAAGGAATGAGAGATCATGCTTTTGTCTACAAGTTTATAGGAATATGGGCAACATAAAGAGAGATTGAACACCATATAAAAGCCAACTCGAAGCCGAAGGGAGAAGCTTATTTACGTTTAGGACCAAAAGATTTCTTTACAATTTTTTTTCTAATCTAGAAGATAGAAAGCACATTTTTGAAGAAGGGCTTTACATTCTGAATAATGTGGGTCTCTATATTAGGCATTGGGAAGTATGTTTCAACCTAGATAAGGAGGAAGTCATAAAAGTTCCCATATGGGTACGGTTACATTCCTTGCCAGTGGAATTCTAGATACTAGAAATATTTGAGGGCATAGACTGAGTCCTGGGTCGCTTCGTGAAGGTGTCAGAAGTTACCAAAATAGGGAGAAACACATCATATGCTCATTTATGTGTCTATATGAACACCTCATAATTGTTTCCACATTCAATAGAATTAGATTTTCAAGGAGAGATTTGGAAACAATTTTTGGATTATGAGCATGTTCACTTTAGATGTAGACTTTGTCATGAGTATGGCCATCTCTTTTGAGAATTCCCTCTCTAAAAGAAAGAACTTAACTATAGAGGTTCAACCTTACATGATGGGTTCACACGAGTTTACAATCAGTAGCACAATGAGAGGCATCAACTTCCATTTATCTCAAAGGACTCTGAGGATAAAAATTCATTTTCTATACTAGAAGCCATGGAGGGGGATAGTAAATATCCTGAGGCTACCCACATGGATATCCTTCCGGATAAGAAACCTCCTGAAAACATGGATTTGGAACATAAATTGGAGGATGATGAAACCCTAAAATTTAATGTTGATCTATTGGCACTCCTGGATTTTGAGGAAGTGGTTCCTTTGCTAGATCAAAATTTATTAGATTTGTCAGAAGAAGATCAAATATTAGTCTACATGGTTAATGAGTGGGTTGTGAAATATTTGGAAATATTCCTAAAGTCGAGAAATCAGGTATTCTACAACCTATCTTCAATGGAAATCTAAAATGAGGATTGTACTAGGGGATCCTATAACTCAATATTTTCAAGCATACAGATACAAATGTAAATATTTCTTTTTGAAAATAAAAAAATAAGGAGACTAAGAAGAAGGAATAAAACTAAAGCGTGAAGCTAGAAAAAACATGGGGATAAACTAGAGCACTCTAGAGTAGGCCTTAGACAACACAGAAAAGGGTTTGCGACTTGACATTCCTACATAAATGAAAATTATCTCATGGAATATAAGAAACCTCAATAGTAGAATTAAGAAATATTATCTTAATTATTAAATCAAAAAGGAAAATCGAGTGATACTAATCTTACAAGAAACAAAATTGATAGCTTAAAAAATGGACACTGTCACTAAAGTTTGTTGGAAGGTTTATGAATACACTTATATTAATTAAATTGGGCAGGAAGGTAGGATGATAGTTTGGTGGAATCCTTGTTTGATACTCTACCAGGACTAGTTTGCATCACATAACATTTTAATAGGTAAATTTCGATATGTGGGAACAAAGGAATTTGTATATCTATCAGTGGTATGTGGTCCCTCACTACCCTTGGCAAAACAATATTTTTTGAAGTAGTTATAGACCATGAAGCAATTAGTATGCAATTCTCCTAGGGTTGTGGGTGGTGACTTCAATATCATTAGATCACCTCAACAGAAAAATGGTGGTAACAGTCGATTAGACACTATCTTAATGGAGTTTGATGATTTGATAGAGACCCTTGGTTTGTCCATATTTGTACAATCAATGGTTGATTCACTTAGGACAATCGTAGGGGGGAGGAATCAAATATATTTTCGATTAGATCAATTTCTCTTATAAGAATGGATCATTAAAAGAGATTTGTTTATTGAAGCTTCTATACTACCAAGTATGTGTTTAGACCACTGGCTAGTTACACTGGAAATTGATCTAAAAGAACCTTCCTTAAATCATCCCTTTAGTTTTGAGAATTTCTAGTTTCAATCAAAAGAATTTGTAAAATAGTTAAATGAGTGGTGAGAAGTTATACATGTTGAAGGTTGAAATAAGATGGGAGGACGAAATCCTATGGAAACAAAAATCTACAATTCAATGGCTAAAGGAAGGAGATCGAAACACTAAATTCTTTCATACAATGATGATCCAACATCCTCTTCATAATAGAATCTTATCCATTATAAACAAGGAAGGTAGGAGAGAGATTTCCAAATATGGAATAGAACATGAATTAATACATTACTTCATTGACTTGTGGACTAAGCTTGGATGAGGGTCCTTGGCATATGTCAATTACATTATTCAACATATTCCAAGATTGATTAATCAAGAATAAAATAAAACATTGATAAGACCAATATCCTTGATATAAGTAGAAGCAATAGTTAAGATTATGCCACTAAACAAAGCACCTAGTCTAGATGGGTTTACCACATATTTCTATAAGGCATGTTGGAGCTTTATGGGGAAGGAGATCCACAAGGTAGTGGAGGAATGACAAAAGACTTGAAGCATATTGCTAGCACTGAAAGCAACTTTCATCTCTTTGGCAAAAAAATCTAGTAAAATCTGAGAGTACAAAAAGCTTTCGACCATAGTGAAAACACTGAAGTCATTACATTCAAATATGATATCTCCAACCCAAACCAATTTTGTAGAAGGTGGGAAAATTGTGGATGGTATTATAGTAGTACAGGAGATAATTCACTCTTTGAAACAATCTAAGTGCGCCAATATTATCATCAAATTGGATTTATCCAAAGCTTATGATATAATTCTTTGGTCCTTTTTATTTCAAGTATTACAAGCTTTTTCTTTTTGTAACAGCCCTGCTAAAAATTTCATGCAATAAAAGTTAATAAAGGCAAAATAAGACCACGGTTAAGGGACACCTGTTCCAAGATGAATGTTTGGAAAATATATCCTAGTGGGCATCACTGGATGTGTGTCTTGGCTAAGGAAAATTGGCAAAGGCTAAGGCAAAGGAATTAAAAGGAAAAAAGGCATTTTTGGCACATTTATTTATGAAAATAAAGGAAATTAGGAGAAAAGTAAGGTGAAAGGTCACAAGTTGCATGTGAGGAGGAAATTGAAGGAAAATGAAGAAAATAGAGGCCTCATTCATAAAAAGGCTTTTGAGGATCAATTGGTAACCTTTTGTCAGTTCAAGTTTGGAGCTCTCTCATTATTCTCTCTATTTCTCTCACACACTCTTGGTCACTTAAAGTTTTCTTGGAGCACTCTAGTTTGGAGCAAAGGAAAGGGAAAGCAGGGAAAGGAAAGGAAAAGTAAGCAACGACTAAGGATATGAAGGTATGAATCAAGAAACTTTAACGACAATACTTGTAGGTAACCTTTTGCATCTGTGATTTCCTAGCTGGTTTTGGCATGCATGGATTTGCATGTTGGCATATGGTTCTCTTGCTTTCGATGGCATGGTTTTGTTGGGTTATGATATTGGATTTTAGCCTAGCCTAGCCTAGCATTTTTCTATATGCCATGGTATGTTGGGATGTTATTTCATTTTTTGAGCTTTAGAATTGCCAAATGGATTTTGGAATTCAGGGCGGATGTGGTCTCAAGGTTCATTCTCAAAGACCTAGGAATCACTTGACTGTTTTTGGTGGGGATACATGGTAAATATTGAGGGAGTAGTCTCGGTTTAGCACTTAGTGATCTAGGTTTGGGTTGTAGTAAAGCCTAAGAGGCATGAAGAGAGAAAATTCCTCAAGGATAGTGATGGACTCTAGATGGCATTCCAAGTTCAGCTCAGTTGTGATCAGAGAAATTGTTTTGATGTGATCACGATTTGATGAGGGTGGAGGTGGTTTAACCTTTGGATTCCCTTGGTTGTTCTTGTATTAGGTGTTCTATGAGATCCCACATTCATGCTTGGAATATGGCATAGGGGTGACTGGCAGAAAGAGAGATTTTGTTTAGCCATATCTATGGTCGGGTGGTACGTGGAAGTCCTGAACCTAGTCGGATTTTACTATGATTAATGAAAGCTAGGTTCTCTTACTTTTGTATTGATTTATATGTGGATTTAATGGTTTGTCATATCTCTCATATTTATATGGTTTTATACTAGTCATAAGCATGGTTGAATAACTGGTTTATGTCATGGTTATTTCATATATTTAGTTGTAAGTGTTAAATTGATGGATGTAAGACCTAATTGATAATGTAGTAGTTCAATGGAGAAGGAGGTGATCCTTTTGGTCATGTTTCATAAGATGTTTCACTCATTTACGCTCTATCTTGTAGCATAGACCTGTAGGTTGCGTTGATGCCAAATGTTTGAAAGAATGTCAGTCTCGGTTGGGGAAGCTCAAGCCTAGTCATAAGGGCTATTTTGTATTTATCAACATTGTTATCATGTTTTTAATTAATTCTGAAAGTTACAACAAGTTATGGGTAGAGGCCGGGACTATGGGATAGAAAAGTGGCTTAAATCTTGGTGTTGATAGCAAATAACTAGCAATTTTGGTCCATAATTGCTGGAAGGTATGCATGTGAGAGAAACTTTGGGTTTTTGGTCAATCCCTTGCCCATAACATGAGAGAGATTATGGCCTATGAGTTGCAGAATAGCAGTGGGACCAGGGACACGCTGTCTGAGTGGATGGCTTTTCCCCTGAGGGTTCTGTTGATTATGTTAATTGACTTTATGTGATGTGCCATAGATTCCACTTGCTTAAGGTGACATAGGAGGTCGAATATGATCATAGTATCATCTCTCCTCATGTTTACACTGGTTGGCATGGTTACTTTGGGTAGACTTGGGAGGGGGTGTTATAGTTTTTAAGAACAATGGTTGCAATGGGTGGGATCATTAATCTCTACAATTTTTTACTCTATTATGATAAATGGATCTCCATCATAGATAATTCCTCCCTTGAGAGGCATTAGGCATGGAGACCCTCTGGCTCCATTCCTCTTCATAATAGTTATGGAAGGGCTCAAGACATTATTTCAAAATACAAGAGAGGGAGCTTATATTTATGGTCTTCTAGTGTATCGAAGGAGCTTCTCAGTTACTCATATTTAGTTTTTTGATGATGTAATCTTGTTTGGAATCCCTACAAAAAGATAGGTGGTAAGATTGAAGAGGCTCCTCCAAATATGTATGTCTTCCCCAAGGACTGAAATTAATAATGACAAAACAAAATTATTCATCTTTAACTTCCCATATTTGGTGCAACAAAGACTATGCGAGGCATTGGGATATACTTGATGAATATTACAATATAGACACTTGGGAGTATCAATAGTACTACATTACCATAAAAAATCCACATGGGCAACAATATTGCAGAAGTTGTGATGGAGGATGAATAACTGGGTGACTAGGCATCTAAAGTTTCCTAGTCGACTCTTCATGGTAAAATAATTTCTCCAAGCACTTATAAATTATCAACTACCATTAATGCCAATCCGATATAGATTTTTTCATACCCTAAGATCTCTCTAGAAAAAAATTATTTGGAAAGGAATTTCCTCAATGAATAAATGGGCCTTGGTTGGTCGAGAAAAGTTAATTTTACCAAAATTTTCAGGCGATTTGTGTCTCAGGGGTCCTTTTCCTATGAGAAATGCCTATGAAATGAAATTATGGTTGTAATGGGTATATCGAGGTAATCACGTTTGGAAGAATATTTTGGAGAGGAAATACTTGGTGTTGGCCCGACCAGAAAATATATTACAGTTGCAAGGTTCTATAATAGGTTTAGAAATATGGAATTATGCATACGAGGTGAAGGATTTGGTGAAAAAATATGCCTTCTAGGAGATAAGAGATGGAAAAAAAACTTTATTTTGTGAGGATTGATGGAAAAAATACCCTCCCTTAAGTAACATTCGAAATTTCAATGAGACCCAATCATTGAAACAGTCCTATGGATACATTAAAGTGGAAGATTTTTGGAGTAATCAGGAACCACTTCATGGTTGGAGGCTATGGAAAAGCCAAATTGAATGGGAAAATCAAATAGTTCATTATCTTGGGATTAGTTTCACAATTATTTGTAATGAATAATGATAAGGATCTCTTCTAAACATGGTATACTACATTGGGTAAAATGATAAGAAACTACCTTTTTTAGTAGGAGAGGCATACTCTATATTACTTTGCATTCCACCTCATGCACATAGTTACATTTGGTGGAATATCTAGAAAAACTGTAGATGGCCAAGATATCTATTTTTCTTTGTTTGATAGTGTTATCACTCAGGTTGTCCCTAGGCTCCTATTAGGGATACAGCCGAGGTAACCACAAACCAATCTTCTGATTGCAGGTTCTAGCCCACCTGCAATCGGAGAGGGCTCTCTCCTTTAGATTCAACCTCA
>APFE030574480.1:65314-76781 GCA_000404065.3 Pinus taeda
CTTAGAAAGGCGGAAAGATGATAAAAACATAAAATAAACAGGGAGGAAGAACACTTATTGGATCATGCAGAGACACAGGAATTCCGTGATCATTCCTTGGCCAAGAGAAAACATCAAGTTGTTTCACAATCCAAGCTTTCAGCAATCTTTGATTATGAAAAATATGACAGTTACAGTGCGAGTCTTTACTCAGAGAAATTGCTGGAAAGGAAACTAACCAACAACTACTACTACCAACCAACCAACCCTTTACAATATCGCTTCGGGTGGTATTTAGAAACAAAATATCAGAAAGACATCATTACAATTGACCTTGACAGGTCTGCTTAGAACTCTTCAAAAATCTAAATGCTGCTGGAAATAAATGCAAGTAAATCTTTTTGGCTGCGCTGGGGGCAGCTGAATCGGAACAGGTGACGAGGTGGCCCTTAGGGACTAGATGCAGTGCTGCTGAAGTGAATGTGCTTTGGGGCTGCAGTTCGGCTTTGGTGAGAATTGAATGTCCAATTATTATGATTTGAGAGCTTCAAGTGATTTTTCTCTCCTCCTATTGATCTTCTGGATGATATTCAAATTTCTCTTGCTTTGGGCCGCTGCTCAAGATATTCTTTGATACACTTTGCCGCTACATTGATGATTTCTGCCGTCGACTGATACTCTTTGGCACGCTTGGAGCCTGCTGATTTGATCTGATACACTTTAAACTCTGTAAATGATCTGCTGCTGTGTTCAAACCAGATCCTTTGGCACGATTGGGCGATTTTCGGGCTTTTTCGGCGCGCAGTGGGTTCTATTTCTTGATCTAGAACTCCGAAGTGCGACTTTTCTTCTTGCATGAAGCTTTTTCGGCTTTTCTGGCTGCTGACGTAAGCACTGCGTCGGCTGTACGGTGGATGACGTCATCAGTGGGTCCCTGGTATAGCGCGACATGGTGAGGTACTGGATGAACTGTTGGTGAAGAGGTTCCGATGCGATATCGCGATATTGCGTTGGCGGGGAAGAGGGGGATCATTGGGTTGGGCATTTGGCGCTTGCGACTGCCGATATGCGATATTGCGATATCGCATCAGCGGAGAGGAAAGGGGTGAACAAAGAGGACACTCGGCGTGTGTGATCGCCGATCGCCGATTTCGCGATGTCGCATCGGCAAGGAACGGATGGTCATTGTTTTGCATGAATGTGAGATGGCGAATTTGCGATGCGAAAACGGCTTTGAAGGGAAAAGGTAAGTAAGTGGGTGTGAAGGGCTTTTGAAGTTTCGAAAGGGGTCCGATTACTTCGGGGGAGTTTTATACTTAGGAAGGAGTCCAAAGTATGTGGAAGGTGGTTTCAGAGGTTGGGTTCTTGCTTAGTTTCTGATAAACTAAACAATTCCCGGGACTTGCTATGGTTATTTTTCAACCAGGGAAGGGATATTACATAGGGGAATTTACTTAATATTAGTACGGGGATGGGAAACATAGGGAGCTAGATAATAACGTTAGTGGTTAATATGGAGATGATAAGAAAGCGCTAAATTTTAGGAGAACTTAGGCTGTTGCATGGGGTAGGACCATACTTCAGGAGAAGATATGGAACAGCTTTGAGTAAAGTAGATCTTTACTCAACTGGAGCGATGAAGATGATGAACTTAAGAGGTCTCAAGCAGATCTTGACCTCTTTTGGGGATGTTAGTTAGTGATCGGGGGGGAAAACAGAGAAGGGGAGTTAGTTATACCTCATTTGAGCCTTCTACTTACAAATCTTTGCTGATTATGTTCTGCATGATATGATGCCTACAAACTTGGAACTTGTCAGCAATTCAACAGCCTCAGAACTACCTACCCAGCCTATTTGCCTAGCATTTTTTCTTCTTTTGCTTGGGGTGCACTTAGACTTGCAAACCCAACATACATTTTTCTTTTGATGCTTTCCTATCTACATACTACCCTTATTTCTTCCAGAGCCCAGATTAAATTGTTGGACTCTTCTGTTTCTCTACCTATCTAAGAGTCTGCCAAGATTAAACTGTTTGGACAGACTTACAATCTCTATATTCTAAAACATGAAATTTAAACCTAGGGAGACCAAGATTAAACTGTTTGGACCTCCCTTTAACTAACAGTAGTGATACCAGGAAAACTTTACAAAATTTGAAGGCAATTGAATGAATCTTGAAGTAGCCTTCTTCATGTGGAGACTGTTTGAGCAAATATGGAGCATTACAACAAGCAAAGTACAACATATTTGTCCTATGAAATGCCAATCATGAAAAATAAATACCTGCTGCAGCAGGAGCTAACAGTGGCTCCACTCGGGGATGGCTTCTCCTTGCGGGAAGTCAAGAACAGCAGGCCAGAACGCCTTGATTTTTACTTTCTTGCTGTCTTCTGCAAATCTGGGAAGCATCGCCTGCTTTCTTCCGCGTGTTCCCGGTACTATAAATTCTAAAAGTCAAAAAGTATATACAAACCAATCATCACCTGCTCTTTCAAGCAGGGGGATCATGGTAGTGCTTCAACATTCGGCCGTTGATCGGACCTTCCTCCACTGTGCTATTATCAAGCGATTTGAGAAAGTAGGTGTTATTGCCTTGCACAGCGCTGATAGTGTACGGACCTTTCCACAGAAAATCAAATTTAGCATGTTTTCCCTTGTCTTCCCTTCTTGCGTCCCACCTTAAGACTTTGTTGCCTACCCGGAAATCCTCTGCTTTGATTCTTTTGTCGAACATTTTCTTGAGTTTTTCCTGTAGACTTTGAGCTCTGTTGAAAACTTCTTCTCTGGTTTGCTGAAGATGAATGGTCTGATTAATCCTTCTCTGCATGTCGTTTGGTTCAGCCTGAATTTCTTGCAATAGTTTGATAGTTGGTATGCCCAGAGATGAAGGGAACCTAGCCTCCATGCCATACACAAGTTCGTAGGGGCTCATCCCGATGGATTTTTTGGTGGTCATTCGGTCTGCCCATAAGGCGCTGGTGAGCTTTTTGTGCCATTTCTTTTTGTTCTCTTCCAGCACCTTCTTTATGATATTGATGAGGCTCTTATTGGAGGACTCGGCCAGGCCATTTCCTTGGGGGTAATAAGCTGTGGAGTGTCCTAAGGTAATGTGGTACTTGTGGCAAAAGTTAATGATTTTATTGGATTTGAAGGTAGCTGCGTTGTCGGTAATGATCTTCGCCGGGCAGCCAAACCTGGACAGGATGTTGTTTTCAAGAAACTGGATGATGGTGGAGTCATTGGCTTGCCTACACGGGATGGCTTCAATCCATTTGGTGAAATAGTCGGTGGCTGTTAGAATCCATTTGTGCTGGCCTGAAGAGGATGGATGAATTTCTCCAACGAAGTCAAGACCCCATTGTTGAAAAGGATTTTCGGTTGAAATGGGCTTTAGGGGCAGAGGTAACAATTTTATTTTTCCTTCAAAGATTTGGCATTTATGGCATGAGGCAGTAAATGTTTTCACATCTGTAAACAAAGAGGGCCAGTAATAACCGGCCCGCAAGATCTTGTCCGTCGTGGATTTCCAATATAAGTGGCCTCCTCAATCACCTGCATGAAATTCTCTCATGACGCTGTTAGTTTCATCCTCAGTTAAACATTTAAGCAAAATACCTTCATAATTTTTCCAATATAAGGAACCATCTATGACGTAGAAGTTAGATGATTTCATTCTTAAAAATCTTTTTTTAGTTTTGGACAATCCCGGGGGAGCGCACAGGTTTAACAATACAAAACAAATATCAGAATACCAAGGGGACTGTGTGAAGGTATCACTGATCTGTGGAGTCGCCAGCTCCTCTTCATCGTCCAGCTAATTAATGTTAAGCTCTTGGAAATTTGTTTTGGCCATTAGCTTAGCTAGCCCTTGTCCTTTTATGAGCTTGGTGGGCTTTATCTCAATATCATACTCAAGGATGCTAGCAATCCATTTGCCTCTTCTGCCTTCCAATCCTTCCTGAGTTAGTATATCCTTTACAACCGCGTTGGGGACATATGCGATCACATGAGAGTAGAGGATATAAATTCTGAAGTCTTTAATAGCTTTGACCAGGGCGTAAGCTTGCTTTTCCATGATTTGAAACTTTAGGGGCGCGTCTCTCAGAGCTCGGCTGAAGAAAGCTATAGGTTTCTCATTTCCCCGATCATCTTTCTGCAGAAGGACTGCTGCTATGGTATGTTCTGATGCGAAAGAAAAAATGATAAAGTCTCGGTCAAATTGTGGACTGGTTAGGACCGGTGTCTGAGTCAAGGCCGCTTTTATACTCTCGAAAGCCTACTTGGCCTCAAGGGACCATCTCACCTTGGCGTCCTTTTTTAGCATGTTACTCAGTAGCCTCATTGACTCAGCTAGATTGGGGATAAATCTTCTCAGGAAGTTGATTTTCCCAAGGAATCCTTGTAGCTCCTTCGTGTTTCTTGGGTAAGGGATTTGGAGGATAGCCTGAATTCTTTTTGGGTTGATTATGATCCCATATTTTGATATTATATGCCCTAATAACCTGCCTTCCTCCAGGGCGAACAGGGACTTTTTCGGGTTGAAGGAAATACCGAATTTCCTACATGTGGTAAAAATCTGCCTTAAGTCCTTTAGGTGTTGCGAATCAGATTTGGAAAATGGGGTCAGGTCATCCAGGTAAACCACTAGGAAATCATGTATTTCCTTAGCGAACACGATATCCATTGCCCTCTGAAAGGTAGTGCCGACGTTTTTCAGCCCAAAAGGCATTTTAACGTATTTGAACGTTCCCCAGGGCGTAGTGAAAGCTATTTTGTCCTGATCGTCTGGGTGAACTAGAATTTGGTTAAATCCCGAGAATCCGTTAAGTAGAGAAATCCTGGAAGAACCCACCACCCTTTGTAAGATGTGATCCATTTTAGGTAACGGGTAGTGGTCTTTTAGGGAGACTTGGTTTAAATTCCTCAAGTCTACGCACAGTCTTATCTCTCCTGTTTTCTTCCTGGTAGGAACTAAGTTAGATACCCATTCTGAGAATCTGATTGGGGCAATGATTCTTGCATCAAACATTCTTTTTATTTCTTTTTCAATCATAGCGAGAAGCATGGGGTTGATTCTTCTGAGTTTTTGTTTGAACGGTTTCTGGTTCGGCCTTAGGGGAATGGTATGCTGGATTACTGAAGTGTCATAGGATTTCAAGTCCTCATAACTCCAGGCCAATACGTCTTGGAATTCTTTGAACAGATCCACATATTTGGGCTTTTGGTCAGGAGGCAGGTTTTTAGAGAGTTTGATCATCTTGGGATGTTCTATTGTACCTATGTTGTATTCTTCTATGGCGACGTCCAAAGGTTCCATTTTTGGTTTTCTGGCTACGTCGTTGCTATCGAACATGTCTTCTAATGGGGTCAGGCCGGCAGGCAAAATATTTCCTTTTAGGTCCATAAATCCTTCTTCCGCTTCGGCTGCCTTAGGTGAGCAAGACTGTTTCAGTTGCCTTATGTTTGTGCTGTCAAAAATAGTCGGGCTGAGTATCTATTCATCCATGGGGGTTGTTAGGGTCATGCGATCTAGTTGTTGTGTTTCTGGTGTAACGTCCATGTCAATGTTGGTGCTAGAGAATTCTCCTTCTAGAGTTAAGAAATTGTTAATCTGTGCATCATCTTGGAACACCTGCCAACTCTCAACATTGTTAGGAATTGACGGTCTATGCTTTACTTCTGCAGTGAAGTGGTGATTGGGTCCAAAGGGGAACCTACATGTGCTAGCAAAGGTAGCTAAGCTATGAGCATGAATGTTATGTTCTCGTGCGATTTTGGTCAACTCGAAATCACTGAAGGTGTTAAGCAATTCGCTGGCCGTGGCTCTGTAAGCTCTCATTCTATTGTCATTGGCAACGAAATTTCCCTTTATCTGTTGTATAATGAGATCCGAATCGCCTAGGATGGAGATTGTGGTAGCTCCCAAGGTTTTGAGTAGCTTGAGACCTAAGAGAAGGGCTTCGTACTCTGCCATGTTGTTTGTACATTTAAAATTGAGTCTATAGGCGTGGCCTTGTGCATGATTTTCGTGAGTTTTGTAAATCCACACTCCAGCCCCTGCTCCTAATTTGTTAACTGCACCATCGAATTCTAAATACCACGAGACCTCTGGTTCAAGGCAAGTTCTAGGGATTTTAGGGGCCTGCAGCACAGACGAACTGATGACTTCTGTTTCGGGATTTTCTTCCTGTCCTGTGCTAGTTGTCTGGGTTGTAGAAATAATTTCAAGCGAGTTGTCGACTGGCCTCTCACTAGCATTGGTCTCTTGTTCTAGGGCTAGCGGTTTATCAGGATTTGGAAGACTTGTATTATCATTAAACAAAATAAAAGAATCCATATCAGAATGGATTGAGTATATTGGAAAATTTTGGGGTTTCTCCTCACTACTCATCACATATTTCATTAGAGTTTCCCTGTAAAGTCTCTTTGGTTGCCCAAAGACGGATATAGTGGCATAGGAGAGGTCGAGTTGAAGGGATCCTTGCAGTTTTTCTCCCCATGATCGGGATAGCAACATGCCATACTTTGTGGGTATGTCGGCAACTACTACATCCATTAAGATCGTTTTGTTCGGGAATTGGACTAAGGATACGCACAGATCTTTGATTAAGCCTAGGCATTTGACTTGACTTGAATCAAACGAATACAGATCTTTATAGGATCGAGTGACATCGAGGTTTAAATTTTCCATTACAACTTTGGGCATGAGGTTGTGCGAGGCGCCGGAATCAAACATAGCATTGTGCAATATCTTATCGTGTATGTGCAGGCTGATATAGAAGGGCGGAACAGTTCCGAATGCTGTTTTTCCATCAACCTCTGGCCCGAACAGTAATTCAGGGGTGTCATCTAGGATGTTTACATCATCCCTAATTTCAGGCAATTGGAGCGATTTTTGAATATGTTGTCTATATACAGTGTGCTTAGCCAGTTCTGAGAGGGGGATGGAGATTTTGAGCTTCCCGATTTCGGCTTCTAGGATGAATGGCTTTTCTGCTGGGTTTCGGGTATTAACACCGGTGAGTTTTTCGTTCTCCGACGTATTTTCAGTATTTCCCTTTGGAACGTGCGTATCACTATGTATGCCTGTCCGTGGTCTCTCTGTTTTGGGAATATTTTCATGAATGCTCTCCGGGTCTTTTTCACGGCGGGAAGAGTGTATCGGTTGTTCTATAGAATCATGTGTTTCTGTTACATCTTCCACAATAACTTGTTGTGAATTTGGGACCTGGTTGTCACTTGTATGACCGTTGGTGCTTTTCCCTTTAGCCTTGTTTGGATGTTTACCAGCCTTTGACCTGCTGGGCGGAGACACATCGACAGCTCGCGTTCTTAGTTTGTATTGCTTATGTACCTCATACATGGCGATGTCATACCCTTGTTTAAAGTCAAAGGACTCTCCCGATTTAGTGGGGAATTGTTCTATATTAAGGTATAGGGGGTTTTCTTCCGTGGAGGAGGATTGCTGTCCATTCTCTGAATCCACTAGGTTCATCAGGGTCCCGTCTGTGGGATCAGCAGATGTAGATGCCTCGGAAAAGTTCTCTTGAAAAGAAGGTCTGATGTCGTGATCCTGGTTGGCCCTACCCATGTTTATATTTTGGGTTTTTCTGAAGTTTGGGTTCCTTGCGGTGTTGGGCTGTTGAGTTTCCCATGAAGTTTTTCTCTCCGCATTGTCTAATCTATCTCCCATTCTGTTCATGGAACTGATGATTGCATCCAATTTCTGCTCGTGAGAGGAGGGTTCTTCTTTGAAAGTTGTTTTTCTTTCGGATCTGGCTCTGTTTCTTTTGGCGATTAGGTTTTCTTCTACGCTTACGCGTCATTTTGCATTTCTGCAAGACTTTGAGGGGCTCTTTCCCTTAATTGATACGCCATCTCGACATAAAAGCCATCCGGGAATTTGTATAGAGCAAGGTCGGGTGGAGGTCTTAGATTCGGTGGTATCGCATTGTAAACATTGTTAAATCTTGCACAATAATCCAGAACAGCTTCCCCAGGTCCTCTCTTGATAGACTCATATTCGGATAGAATGTGCAGGGGGTCCTTCTTTTTCTCCCATCTGTTAATGAAGGTTTGGTATAAGGCTTCCAGATTTAATATTGAATTGGGTGGAAGTGCCCTAAACCAGGTTCTAACATCATCGGTTAGACTTTGAACAAAGATCTTCATTCTTACGCTATCATCGTCTATTTCATAACTCTCGAAATAATCCTGCATTTTCTTTGTATGTTGTAGGGCAGTGCAAGAGGTTGTACCATCAAAGTACGTGATTTTCGATTGATATTCCTAAGGCATTTCCCCAAGATTAACAGGTAGTTGTAGTGGTGCATATATAGCCATGATTACGGGAATTAGCGGAATGCCTAAGGCGAGAGGGATTATAGGGATAACTAGGGATGAGGGAGTAACCGATGGGCTATGGGTGTGGGGTTGAGGTGTGGAAGAGCTACTCGGAGAAGGGGGAGATGAGCCAGAGGAGTTCGGGGTGGTTTGGACTAGGAATTTGATGGGGGTTGGCACGAAAATTGGCTGAACTACTTCTGGACTAACATGGGTCTGGCAGTCTTTTTGTTTTTGCTGCCTGATGATCTTCGGGATTAGATTCAGATTTCCAACAGCGAGCGGGTTATTGGGATCAGGATTTGATCATGTATTTCGTGTCAGCTTCTTAGGCGCCAGCTTCTAATATAACTTTGAAAGATTTCTCAAAGTATGCAACCACGTAGGTCGGCCGATTAAACTTCGGTTTCTTCCTCTGTGAGGACGCAGATTGGTTGCATTGATTTATATGAGGAGTTCCCCAGCAGAGTCGCCATTATGTTATCACTCAGGTTGTCCCTAGGCTCCTATTAGGGATACGGCCGAGGTAACCACAAACCAATCTTCTGATTGCAGGTTCTAGCCCACCTGCAATCAGAGAAGGCTCTCTCCTTTAGATTCAACCTTAGTTGATCTGGATTCAACCTTAGTTGATGATTTTAGGCTAGCTTTCTGACTTCAAGGGAATGTTGACTGTGATTGGAAGGAAGGTAGGATTCTTGAGTAGAGAGGCACAGTAAGGTGTTATAAGTTCTGAACCATTGGGCATGGAGTCACAGATTGAGGCATGCGAGCGTTTTCTTGGTCACAAAGGGATACAGAGCGGGATAGCCACGCAGGATAGAATACTCAGGCTGTTGAAAGTATGGAATGAATATCAGGGATGAAAGGCAACAGAGAATCATTTCATCATGCTGACCAAGGGGAGAAGTGGATGAGTGGGATCCTAGATCAGTTAATAATTCCAAAGACATGCACCCATATACGAAAGAAACAGGGTAAACTAGAGCAGTTAAGAATTCTAGCCCATAACTGTTTCGGCAGAAAACATCGAAAAGTGCATAAATTGAACTTAAGGTGTATTTAAACAAATCTTAAGCTATTCTTTTTTCCTGCAGCTTAGAAAGGCGGAAATATGATAAAAACATAAAATAAACAGGGAGGAAGAACACTTATTGGATCATGCAGAGACACAGGAATTCCGTGATCATTCCTTGGCCAAGAGAAAACGACAAGTTGTTTTGCAATCCAAGCTTTCAACAATATTTGATTATGAAAAATATGACAGTTACAGTGCGAGTCTTTACTCAGAGAAATTACTGGAAAGGAAACTAACCAACAACTACTACTACCAACCAACCAACCCTTTACAATATCGCTTCGGGTGGTATTTATAAACAAAATATCAGAAAGACATCATTACAATTGACCTTGACAGGTCTTCTTAGAACTCTTCAAAAATCTAAATGCTGCTGGAAATAAATGCAAGTAAATATTTTTGGCTGCGCTGGGGGCAGCTGAATCGGAATAGGTGACGAGGTGGCCCTTGGGGACCGGATGCAGTGCTGCTGAAGTGAATGTGCTTTGGGGCTGCAGTTTGGCTTTGGTGAGAATTGAATGTGCAATTATTATGATTGGAGAGCTTCAAGTGATTTTTCTCTCCTCCTATTGATCTGCTGGATGATATTCAAATTTCTCTTACTTTGGGCCGCTGCTCAACATATTCTCTGATACACTTTGCCGATACATTGATGATTTCCGCCGTCGCCTGATACTCTTTGGCATGCTTGGAGCCTACTGATTTGATCTGATACACTTTAAACTCTATAAATGATCTGCTGTTGTCTTCAAACCAGATCCTTTGGCACGATTGGGTGATTTTCGGGCTTTTTCGGCACGCAATGGGCTCTGTTTCTTGATCTGGAGCTCCGAAGTGCGACTTTTCTTCTTGCGCGAAGCTTTTTTGGCTTTTCTGGCTGCTGACATAAGCACTGCATCGACTGTACGTCGGATGACGTCATCAGTGGGTCCCTGGTACAGCGCGACGTGGTGAGGTACTGGATGAACTGTTGGTGAAGAGGTTCCGATGCAATATCGCAATATCGCGTCGGCGGGGAAGAGGGGGATCATTGGGTTGGGCATTTTGCGCTTGCGACTATCGATATGCGATATTGCGATATCGCATCGGCGGAGAGGAAAGGGGTGAACAAAGGGACACTCGGCATGTGTGATCGTCGATCGCCAATTTCGCGATGTCACATCGGCGGGGAACGGATGGTCATTGTTTTGCATGAATGTGAGATGGCGAATTTGCGATGCGAAAATGGCTTTGAAGGGAAAAGGTAAGTATGTGGGTGTGAAGGGTTTTTGAAGTTTCGGAAGGGGTCCGATTACTTCGGGGGAGTTTTATACTTAGGAAGGAGTCCAAAGTATGTGGAAGGTGGTTTCGGAGGTTGGGTTCTTGCTTAGTTTCTGATAAACTAAACAATTCCTGGGACTTGCTATGGTTATTTTTCAACCAGGGGAAGGGATATTACATAGGGGAATTTACTTAGTATTAATACGGGGATGGGAAACATAGGAAGCTAGATAATAACGTTAGCGGTTAATATGGAGATGATAAGAAATTGCTAAATTTCAGGAGAACTTAGGCTGTTGCAGGGGGTAGGACCATACTTCAGGAGAAGATATGGAACAACTTTGAGTAAAGCAGATCTTTACTCAACTGGAGCGATGAAGATGATGAACTTAAGAGGTGTCAAGCAGATCTTGACCTCTTTTGGGGATGTTGGTTAGTGATCGAGGGGGAAAACAGAGAAGGGGAGTTAGTTATACCTCATTTGAGCCTTCTGCTTACAAATCTTTGCTGATTATGTTCTGCATGATATGATGCCTGCAAACTTGGAACTTGTCAGCAATTCAACAGCCTCAGAACTACCTACCCAGCCTACTTGCCTAGCATTTTTTTCTTCTTTTGCTTGGGGTGCACTTAGACTTGCAAACCCAACATACATTTTCTTTTGATGCTTTCCTATCTACATACTACCCTTATTTCTTCTAGAGCCCAGATTAAACTGTTGGACTCTTATGTTTCTCTACCTATCTAAGAGTTTGCCAAGATTAAACTGTTTGGATAGACTTACAATCTCTATATTCTAAAACATGA
>APFE030574483.1:0-19333 GCA_000404065.3 Pinus taeda
CTGCACCAGTACATTGTAAACAAAAGTTTCTAATTTAAAGAAAGATAGAGACGAATTGCAGCAGGTGGTTTTCACCCACATTGGGTTTCCACCTTATATCTGGTGTTCTTGTGTGTGATTATCTTTCTGCTTTGTTTTACTGTCTCTGGTTACTGGTTATTTGATGCTGCATCTCAGATTAACAAACATCATCTGAAAGTTTAAGAAACTTAAAAAGTTTGCTCTGTGTACGCTGGTTTACCTCTGAATAATTGCGTATATACGCGAGTTTAATTAATTGAAGTAGCGTATACAATTTGGTTTTGAAAAGGATTATTTGACTTGATAATACTGATTCACCCCCCTCTCAGTATTATTTCCAATAGTTATTATAACAAGTTGAAGTGTGTTTTGTATAGGAATTAGGTGAAACATTTGGGAGTGAGCATGGGGAGGATACAAGCACATGATGATTTTCTTGTTGCAAAAAAGCATCCAATAGTCATTCCTGAACCTTGGCAGGAAACCATTGTTGAATTTCAGCGAATGGGAGACAGAAATAATGAGGAGGGTGTTCAATGTGATGAGCATTCCACACCCACAATTAATGTAGCACCTCCTAAAAAGAGGACAAAAAGGATTGGTATGTGTTAAAGTTTAATAACTTGAATGTGCATCGCTCTAGCTTCTAAGGAGCGCACTAGGTTGTGAGTGTCCAAACATAAAATAATTGTGTCTGCAACAAAGAAAATTTTGAAGATACTTTGTTTTTTTATGAGTACCTACATATTATGGGAATCACTAAGACTGTTGCAGGTCCTAACTTGTATTATTTTCTTGATTAAGATCAATTTGATATGTTTATATTTGTGTTGTATGTAGATGACCTGGTCCTAAAAGTTAGTTAAAAAAACTCTATCCCATGGTGCGAGAATAAATTGGCAAGTGAAGTTGACATGAAGGGCATACACCTCATGTGTTATTTCTTGGTCTTGGATGTTTGGCTGAGTTGAGGTGAGGTGGTCCTCGAATAGGGGTAAGTAAGAAATTGAGATTCTGAAGAAGTTTGGGATAATAGACAATAAACCATAGGCTAATTTTATGATACATATTTTGAAGTTATCAGTAGATTAAGATTCGAATTTGGTTGATTCGTCAACGTACAAAAAGTATATAGGTTCCCTAACATATCTGGTAGAATTTAGCAGTCAAATTGATGTGTGAATGAGACCCCTTGTCTCACAAACAAGGGGAGTTCATACACCAATTTAGTGTCCAGCTTGGCTGCTAATATATGGTTGAGCTGTGGTTGTTGCAAATATGCTCCATGGTCTGAGGTATGTGAGGTACTTAAAGGGCACACTGGCACAGTGCTTTGAGCTGTTGCATGCTTTAGTGGATTTTTACAGGGCTAGAGATGCAAGTGGCAGGAAGAGTGATTCATGGTTTTGTTTCATCTTGGGTTCAAATATAATATCTTTGCTAAGATGGGATACCCATGTGTGCAAGTTGAAGAAGTCCCTTTCTAGGCTAAAGTAGCCTCCTGTGCTTGGTACTCATGGATTTATGAGTACTTACAGATTATGGGCATCACTAAGACCATTGCAGGTCCTAAATTTTATTATTTGTTTGATTATGGTAAATTCGATATGCTTATATTTGTATATTACCTGGTACTAACATTTAGTTTAAAAAACTCTATGCCATGGTGCAATAAGAAACTGGCAAGTGAAGTTGACATGTATTATTTCTTCGCCTTAGAGGTTTGGTTGAGTTGAGGTGAGCTGGTCCTCAAACACGGGTAAGTAAGCAATTGAGATTCTGAATAAGTTTCGGATAATGGACAATAAACCCTAGGCTAGTTTTATGATACATATTTTGAAGTTTTCAATAGATTCGGATTCATATTTGGTTGATTCATCAATGTACAAAAAGTAGATAGGTTCCCTAACATGTATGGTAGACTTTAGTAGTCAAATTGCTATGGGGATGAGATCCCTTGTCTCAGAAACAAAGGGGGATTAGACACCAATTTAGTGTCCAGCTTGGCTGTTAATATATGGTTGAGCTGAGGTTGTTGCAAATCTGCTGAAAAATGCATGTGCCATCCTTAGATGTGTTTTTTCTGTCCAATTCAGTTCAAAAATTATTTTCTGTCATAGAAGTTTTGCAAATGGTTTTTATTATTTTGGATTGAAATGAAAAATTAAACCTCTATCTAGCTCATGTACTTGCTTTTTATTTGGCTCTACTTTTACAAATCAATGTCTTACAATGTTTCCAGTTAGCCTGCACTGTTTTCATTTATCAATTTCTTATGCTTTTTCCGGTTATTAGGTCGATATGCCTTCCTTAAAATCAACACTTTTACCCTGCTCTGTTCAATCAAGTGAGACACTTTCAACCGTTGATTTGAAGTGTGACTACTTTTTCCAAATATTGGTTGAGTTTTTCCTACTTTTTCCAATTCTTTTATGTCATTCTTGGCCTCAGAGTTAATCGTTTCTTTGGATATTTTTACTGATTTTTCCCATTCTTTTATGTCACTCTTGGCGTCACAGTTAATAGTTTCTTTGGTCTGCCAATTGTTGTTGCTATTCTTCTTCCCTGGCTTTTGGCAAGCACTTTTCTTCTCCACTTTCACTACTCTTTTTGAAGAATGAAGCAACCAACCATTACAGGGTTGCAGGTTTATACACTTCAGTTATTATTTCTTCATCATAAAATAATGTTTTCTCCATTCCCATTCCCATTGCATTTGTGGAGCTACAGCTGCTCAGAAGGGTTGTTGAACTCTTCCTCTGGGGTTTTTGTCTGATTCATTAATTGATAATATCAAAGGCATCATGGAGAGAAGAGAGTTAAAGTCTTCAAAGGGAAGAAGATGCATGCATAATTTCCATATGTTGATCAAGAATGTAGTTGGGTTTTTCTTGGCATTAACTATCTTGGCTATTGCATTTTCACCTGCAGGTGATGTTTCAATTCAGGGGTTAAATTTTGCTAATTTCCATTTTACATGTTTAAATTTTGCAGTTTGTTTTATATAAAACGCCAAGATTTATAATATAAACTTAGTTTTACCATAAAATTTGGCAAAATTTTAAGTTTTAAGATCAATTTCCATTCTTAAAATTTTCCATCCTTATCAAGGATATGAATACAATATTAACTTAAATTTATCTATATTATGTGCTTTATAGGTGCTTATGATCCACTATATCCAAATAGTAACATTACGATAAAATGGGATATTGTGTCTTGGACTGCAGATGGATATGTTGCAAGTAATGCCCTTTCATCAAATACGTCTTGAATTATAATTCCCTTTCCTCATTTTCCTGAAATAGATGTTGAGCTTTTCTTAATTTCATTCCTAGTAGCCTACAAGTTAAATTCTCAAATCTTGACATGATGACAAATTTGGAAAACCTTCAAGTCAGGTAGAGTTTAGTTTGATATTGATGAAAATTTGTGATAAATTGTATTGTATTGATTGGTATGTTCGATATTTTGAGTAAATACTTCACTCATTTTTAATTAGCTTTATGTCCGTGAAATTAAGTAATTTTTAAGTAGAAACATTGGTACAATTTACTAAAAATTCCCTGAAAATCTTCATGCTAGAACTTATTTTACTCTTTGGTGAGTCTAATGAGCTTCCCTTTGTAGGTGGCCTTGACCATGCACAATTTTCAGCAGTACGCCATATACCAAGCCCCCCAAGATGGACTTTGGGTTGGCACTAGGCAAAAAAGGAGGTCATATGGGATGTGGTTGGTGGCCAGACAACAGAGCAAGGAGATTGCTCCAAATGGAAAGCAGGTGTTCCACACTATTGCAAGAAGGACCCCACTGTTGTTGATCTCTTACCAGGTGTGCCTTACAACCAGAAATTTACTAATTGCTGCAAAGGTGGAGCATTGGCATCTTGGACTCAGGATCCTCCAAATTCCATTGCATCCTTCCAAGTTAGTGTGGGAAATTCAGAGACCACTAACAAAACTGTCAACTTGCCAAAGAATTTCACTTTGAAGGCTCCAGGACTGGGTTATACTTGTGGCCCTGCTAAGATTGTTAAACCTAGCCTATTCTTTAGTCCATATTGCCACAGAACCACTCAAGTTCTAAGAAATACACTATTATAATCCCTCATAATTTATATATTTGTGAATGTTATGTGTTTCACTCTAAGCTGGCTAAGTCTTATATTTGAATTTCCCTTGTCCTTGTGCAGTGACATGGAATGTAACATGCACATATTCTCAGTTCCTAGCTTAGAAAAGTTCAACATGCTATGTTTCTTTATCATCATTCTATAATGCTACTATAACACCATGCCCTACTTCCGCCTGCGCTTGTCGGAACAACATAACTCAACCTACTTCTATTGAGTATGATTCTTATTCCCTTGCAAATTCATTCAAATTATTTACATGCCATAAGACACCTCCACTACATTCGCCACTTAACTTGAATCGACTTCAACTGTGAATTTAAAGGAGGTAAGAAAGGAGAAGGAAGGAAATCAGGAAGCAAAATTAGGATTCATCTCTGTTGCAATGGCTCATTCAACAGATCTCTTGGTAGTAGGAAGAGTGATAGGTGATGTTATTGATATTTTCATGCCTCTAATGGACATGGCCGTCTACTATGGATCCAAGCAGGTCACCAATGGTTGCGAGATCAAGCCCTCTACTAATGTTGACCGCCCCAATGTGCAAATAGCGGGTTGACACTTCGACAAGAGTCTCTATACTTTGGTACCCATTTCATCAATAATTTAATTCCAGCACCTCTGGTTTCATAGAATGAATATTTACATATAAATTTGTTATGGGTCTTCTATGAATGCATGCATTTACATTTGATCAGGTAATGGCAGACCCAGATGCTCCTAGTCCAAGTGAACCCAACATGCGGGAATGGGTTCACAGGTATAATAAATTCCTTCCCTTCTTCTTTCTTCAAATTATACAAACATGCAGGAATGGCTTTATTGGTATAATAAATTCCTACCCTTCTACTCTCTTCAATTTATACAGACAATACACTAAAAAAACAATACACTGCAAAAAATTGAAAGAGACACTCTAATGGTAACAATATTTTGTTATTATTGCCAGGTCTGATATGCACATCGAGGTTGCAGAGTTCAAATCTCTAGTTCTAGTATTCTAATATGCATGCTTGAGCTTCACAGCCTCTGCAATATTATCAAAGTTTCTAGGGCATATTAGACTAGATAGGTCTGATTTTATTTGGTAGTGATCACATTCAATTATAACTTGATGGTGTCTAAACAATGGCACTGGTTTGGATCGTGTTGTGCCATTGTCCATATTCAATGAACTCACTACCTTTGTCCATATTCAATGTAATCAGTGCTGCCACAAAATGATACATACATAGAAGCTAAGTCATTCCCATCCTCACATAGAGTTGCCAACACTTCCTCTTCTTCCTTTTGCATTTGTACTATCACCACTTCATTGCATATTTTCCACACCATACTATTTAGTATTTTTATATGGGCCAATACATTGTCCTAGTCATCCTAGCTGTATAATGCACAGTTGTACCATTGTAACACTAACATAGGCACCAAAATCTATGCTACTAGAAAGGATTAAAAGTAAAGTAGGATGCCAAGACCTTAATGTCTTTGCATGTCAAACACTATGTAATAAATATTCAGGTTTGCTCATGGAGTTCATAGGTTGAAGGGTAAAACATTGAGATCTATGGCCAACCATAATAGATTCAAGGTTGTTTGCTTTTGGACTGTAACACTATCTAAGAAACATTTTGTCTGCTCATCGAGTCTGTTGATTCAAAGTTAAAATCAATATTATCTAATAAAGAGTTTCTTTTGAGCAAGAGCTAATAGATTCAAGGTTAAAACATTCAGGTCTGCAACTAGAGTTAATAACTTAATATATCCATCTTCAAGGTCCAGACATCTTTTTTTTTGGCCTGGGAAACACTATCTAATAAATATTTAGTTCGAAATAATAGTCTTTGGACAATCAAGTATTATTTAATAAATATTTTGAGTATTTTCAAAAACCTAGAAATCACATATTCACTTTTAAAACATTAAAATAACAGTTTTTGTCTTGTCAAAATACCATATAATTGGTACTAGAGAATAATAGATTCAAATTTTTGAATATGAGGTTTGCACACAATTATTATTTTATTTTGGTTAACCAAAATAGATCTGGTGAAAATGGATCTATTATTTATGGTAGTTCTTTAAATTTGGTATCTCAGTGAACTTTGCACCCAACTTAAAAATAGATTGATAAAGATGGATATAATGCTGGTTGGTATTGGTAATGGGATTTTATTCATAGTTTTTCTTATAATTTGGTATCTCTTTGAGGTTTGTAGCTGGTTGAAGGATAGATCGTAGTTCAGTTTGGATCTACTCTAATTTTCATCTCGCTTTAATACATCATGGATGGCTTTAATACATTATGGATATTTGTGGACTTTAATGGTTAAGAAAATTCTATCATAGTGTATTAGGTTAAGATGGTTTATTTATTTATTTTCACCCGTCTTTTGCTTAAGTTGATATATTCTTTGATATTAAGATGCCTTTTTAATAGGTTTGATGAAGATTAATGTATTCTAGTTTACCAGGTTAATATTTTTTGTTTTAGTAATTTTTTTGTTCTCATCATCTTAAAGATAACATGAAGTTAAGATGAATCATTTTAGGTCTAAACTTTTTTGGTTTTAGGTTTAGTTAAGATTAGTCTCTTCTAGCTTGTGAGGTTAATTTGTTTTGTTTTACTTTTTTACTTTTTTTAATTGTTTTACTTTTTTAGTTGTTTTTACCTAGGGTGATAAACTCTTGAACCGAGATTTTTTTGTTAGTTTTTTTAAATACTCACTTTTAAGCATTGAGGTGTGATATTTTCGAGGTTTAGATAGATTTATACTATCTTTAGGTTAGATTAAATGGAACTGATATTATTACGGATTAGATAGATTTGTACATTCTTATGTTAGATTAAATGGAACTATGTTGGATTCTACTAGGTTATTTACAGTTGTTTTAAGATAATGGTCAATAAGTTGAATAAATAATAATTTTTGTTTTTGTATTGGCGATCTCACTCAGGATGGTGACTGATATTCCTGGAGCCACAGATGCAACTTAAGGCTAGCTAGCCTTTTCCTTCGTTCCTTCTATTTTTAACAGTTCAAAATTCTGTTTAATTTCATTATTTTATCTCAGTGGTTGAGTTTACAAGTTTTTGTAGGGCATGAAATAGATATGCTATGATTTGTGACATGATGTACTTTCTATCCCATTAACTATTTTGGTCATCTCTTTTTTCGCATGCTTCGTAATACTAAGCACTTTTTCTGTCTATCAGCGGAAACCATGATGTTCGATGCGTGAAAAGGAGTATGCTTCTGGATACCCTTGCAAAAGAATTGGCTCCAGGAACGATCTGATTCAATGCTAAAGTTGTTTCCATTCAACAGTCTATAGATTCTTCTTTAACTATAGTAAAATGGGGAGATGGAATGCTTATCAAAGCTAAGGTAGCATCTTAAATCCAAACTTCTGACTCCCATTTGAAGTAGTAAAACTTGGGCATAGTTCTGACAAATTACCTGGCAGTTACACTACAATAAGCCTTCTGAAGCTGAAGCTGAATAACTACATATGCTTGGAATGTAACAATGTAACAGAGTGCCGAGATCCTCTAGAGACATCCTTCTATAGACTTTGATTCTGAAATGATATTTAAGTCATCCCTCTTCTCCTATGTTTTTTACCTGTTTTCTATGGAATGGGGATGATAACAGGAATGCCACAAATATCATTTGATGCATATCCTATTTTGTGGGAACGGCTCATTGGATGTTGCTAGGACATCCCCTACATGAAGGGACCATTCTTAGGATATTCCCAGCAAGAAAGGCACTAGTCTACAATTCATGAAATTTGGTTCTATGTTGGAGCCATTGGTGAAATTCATTTGTTTGCCAATTCTTGCTGGAAGATAGAGTCATTAAACTTTGGCCCATTACAATGTCAACCTGCAAAGACAATTAAAGCATTGGATAAATATGCACCCTTTATACTACAACAAACCTTTCATAGGTTGTTTGAGACAAATAAAATGCAAGCTGAGTTGAGTTCACTGTTATATATCCATAAATAGAAGTTCCTCCTCAATTGTACATTGTATATATTATAACCACTAACATAATGATGGCATGATCTGGTGAGAAGCCTTCATTAACTGAATTAAATTATGTTATATGGAATTGTCTTGATTTACTATCGAGTACTCACATGTCTGTTTAAGGTTAAAAAATTAGTAAACTGCATTTAAATGCATGCTAGTCACATTATTTTCTGCTAGACAATTATATTGCAAATAAGTAGGGATTGTGCTGCTCGACAATTGTTCAACTTATGAATAATTACAAGTAACCAAAAAATTTGGTTTCTTTGGTAGAAAACTATTTAGCAGAAAATGAAAATAGATTTCTAGTCTTTGCTTTCAGCTAGGACTAACATCATTTGAGTTTTCTTTGATCTTCAAGACAAGCTATTTCCACTGTTAAAACTTAAATAGATATAAGGTAGAGGGTAGGTAATATTTAGCTGGCCAAAGGCCAAGAATACTTTATGTAACCCAAAGTATAATTGTGAACAACTATAGCTTGTATTGAAACACTTACATATAGGCAATGAAGCACATAAAGTTCCATCGTAAGTTGCACTTGTACATAATCAAAATGTTTGCTATTAAATAATTTAAGAATCAATACACATTTTAGCCTAGGAGACCATGACCATATACAACGATGAGAATAGAAAAATTATTTCCCAACTTAATATTCAACCTCAGTTTGATTTTCTTGTTTATAATCCAGGAAACCATGGTAAGAAGGCCTGTAGATCTAGAGGAGGAGCTCAAAATGGTGGCTCAAGAAGTTGATGGTTATGTGGAAGATGTTTTGAATAGTCTTGCTACAAATGTTCCCAAAGTAAGCCATCCATGTCGATGAGCACACAATAAAACCATACATAATCTCAGTGTTTATTTAGTCCATGATACTTGAATTGATGATTTGATGATTTGCAGGTTGTGGTGCTTTATCAAGTTGACAAAGCCAAGGATGAAATGTTGACCCAACTTTATAGCTCAGTCAGGTAAGGTTTAATGACAAAATGTGGTTAAGGTACGTCAATAATTAGTTTGATTATTTTCCCATTTCTGTATTTTGCCACACTGATTTTGATTTTCACTTGAAATCGGGTCTCTTGGGACTTTACAAAAGTAGTTCTTTTTGTCATCCTCTGCAGGTATAGTAGACACCTATTGATTCGAGCACTATACATTTGAGCTTTTGGGGTGCCTTTTCAACCTTTTGTTTAAAAATGTCCTACATGGATTTAAGGTTGGATCGATCTCAAGAGAACTTTTGACTTATCAATTTATTTTCCCGTGTTGATATGTATGTAGTGTGGGCTCAATAGCAACACCTTTTAACCTCAATATCAATGACAATGGAGCAACTATGAGCCCTTTTTTGGTTCCTTTTTATCAGCACTCTATTTTACTCGTTTATGTCTCTTTATTTTGAATTTTAATTTAATTTAATTTTGAATTTATAGACACACTTTGTTATTGGTTGTTTTCATCAATACTGGATTGCTTTGCCTACTTCTGTTGGCATTTTCCTCATTGAATTGGTGAGGGTTCTGTATTTTTCCACTTATATTTATTGGAATTTTAATTTAGCTTTATTTTGAATTTATAGACAGACTCTGTTATTGGTTGTTTTGATCAATACTGGTTTTATTTTCCTGTTTCTGTTGGCATTTTCCTGATTGAATTGGCGATGGTTCCGTGTTTTTCCACTTCTATTTATTTGTTTCCTTCTTATTTACTGATTGGGATTTTGTTTGTTGTAGTATTCATGGGCAATGTGAAGTTATCATGTTTGATGTTACTGCATGATTGACTTACAAGAATGTCCCAATGTGGCATAGAGATCTTTGCAGGTATCTCTTTTGTAGAGGGGTTGGATCTCTAAGTAGAAATGAAGGTTCCTTAATTGTGTGGTGGTACAACTACCTGAACCGATTAGCTACATATCTTTATGAATTTCAAGGTGTGTGAGAACATTCCTATTGTTCCTTGTGGAAACAAGGTTGATGTGGAGAATAGGCAAGTGAAAGCTAAGCAAGTTACTTTTTATAGAGAGAATAATCTGCAGTACTATGAGATATCTACAAAAAGTAACTACAACTTTGAGAAGCCATTCTTGTACTTGTTACGAAAGATCTCAGGGTGAGCCTTTAATATAGTTTATGATGCTCCCTAATATGAATGTTATATTAAAAAAATTGCATTGATTCTATAATGGGTTATTTTTATAGGGATCCAAACCTTCCTTTTATGGAGTCACCTGCTCTTGCTCCTCCTGAGGTTCAGATAGACCTTGCAACCCAACAACAGTAAGTAGAATGCTATTTTATTATTATTTTTTGTTAATCTTTATTGAAATAATTTGTTCCATTTATAAAAGATTGAAAATTTGGCTTACAATCTTTGATGTTGTCAGGTACGAGGCAGAACTTCTAGCAAATGTGGCCCAACCCCTTCTAGATGATGATGATGATGCTTTTGAATAGCTTTGTTAAGATTCTTATGCATATTTAGGGATTGGCGGATTCAATTAGTTTTGTATCATTGGAGTTTGCTCTTGAGTTTTGACATTTAATTCTGATTTGTATTTGGGGCTTAGAATAACATTATCGCATCTCTCTATATGTGATTTGGGTATTGTGCAGATGTTTTCATCGGTGGAGTTGGCTAAGATATTTTAGTTCAACTCCATTACAGAGCTATTTTTATATGCTAAGATAGTTTTTTTTGTTATATACTCTTGCACATTTTGCACAAGAACTTTTTGTACTCTTCAAATATTTCAAGAATGCTCAAGTGTATTTTGTTGTGTACTGTTGGGGGAAATTATAGTTGCAATGATTGTTGCGTGTAATATATTATGGCTTGTTAAAACTTTCTCTAAAAATTCTAGCTATGTCTGAGGATTTATTTTAACTCTGAAATTGGTTTACATAAGTCTTATACAATGAACAGTTTACCTACTAGACTATCAAAATAACTGATATTATAAAGTAAGAGCTAATACCTTGTATATGGGCCAAATCCTCCCTTTGCAATATTGTTTTCATCCGGGACACTTTTTGTTGCAACTGTCAATGTTTTCGTGGTAAAAAGTATCGGTTGACCCTACGTAATAAGCGAGTCTTCCTAAGTTAAAATCAAAATAATTCACGGGCTACATATGAAACCTCATAAGCTTTTGATAAGTGATCAGTTAAAGAATATTTGTGATGAGTCTGTTCAGACTATTAATTTTCAACAATGATCAAAAATATTTTGAAAAAGAAGTTAAAATAACTGGGCAGGCATAAAAACGTTCCACTACAGACCGTTCAAGCGAAAGAATACTCACTCTATAATATTGCGTAATCCAGTTCTAGATATCATACTCACTCTATAATACTGTTGAATCTAGTTGAGCGATGAAGCTATATTTTTGATAACATGAGTGAAGCATAAAACTAACCCATATCTGCCACCAATGAAATTCCTACAATCTTGCACAGTTGACAACTATGGCTATCAAGCCTGCCTGGGTATTCTTGTGGGTATGTTGTCTATCGAACACATAAAGGTATCACCATTTCATTAATTGGGCTCTCGATTTATTTCTGCATAAAGACTCGCAATGTCTAAATCTAAAGTCATTTCCATTCAACAGTCTACAGATTCTTCTTTAACTATAGTAAAATCGGGAGATGGAATGCTTATCAAAGCTAAGGTACCATCTTAAATCCAAAAATCTGACTCCCATTTGAAGTAGTAAAACTTGGGCATAAATATAGTATGAATTGAATCCCCTCTTGCTAAACAAAGGTAATATTAATAACCCATATGCGCTGGTTTCTATCAGACAGGAATTTTTGTGGTGGTTTCTCTCATACACGAGTACTATTTGTGAACTTTGAATGTGAAACTACTTTGAAAGAACATTCAAAATGATTTTATTTTATTTTTTTAAATAAGTTTTTATATTGTCTCTAGAGAGACTATAGCTTGAATTATGATTTTATTTATTGTTTTTTAAATAATTTTTATGTTGTCTCTAGAGAGACAATAGTTTGAATTATGGACATAGAGTCTCTATAGAGACAATATGTTCTTAATCTCAACTATTGTCTCTAAAAAGACAAAAATGTAATTGTCTCTAAAGAGACACAAATGAAGTTGTCTCTGGAGAGACAAATGAAATTGTCTCGAGAGAGACAAATCAAATTGTCTCTTAATAGACAATAATTCTTGTCTTTATAGAGACAATAATAATATGTGTTCTATGCTGTCTTTATAGAGACAAATTTTTGAGACATTATATTTTGAGACAACCGCTTAGAAACAATATTTAAGACAATACACAAGTTCCTTTTTGTCTTAAGTTAAGACAATTGACTCAAATATTGTCTTAAATATTGTCTTAACACCCCCTACATGTAGTAGTGTATGCTGGTTTAATTATTAATTATAATTTTAGCTATAAATATAAATATAAATTTTATGTTTTTTAATTTTATTTTTACCAAATCAAAATGTTAATGATTACAACATCTCTACCAAACTGGGCTCAAATGTTACATAGGAGTTAAGCTTACTTATGAACCTCAAATATAAAGTATTTTTTTAATAAAATGTGAATTGGGTGAAAGGAATTTTATAAAATATATTAGCCATGGGTGTGGGGAATAACAATTATACTAATTAAAGTGTAATATTATTACATTTTACTTAATATTTACAATCCCCTGTATTAATTATATAGTTAAGTTCGTTTATTTCAAACTTCAAATATAAAGAAAAATTACAATCAAAAGTGGACCACTTGAGGGAAAATATAACATAAAATGGAATATTATAACATTATATTTTTCCCAATATAACCTAGTTAAAAGTGGATGGGGTAGGAAAAATATTAGATACAATGTGATGGTGGTGGTTACTATCCACTGAGACCAAATTGGTTTATCGGACCCATAATTTTCATTCCTAGTTTCTAATTGTCTGTCTCCTCGTCTTTCTTGGAGAGATTGGTGTTGTAGCTTTATTTTTTTCTCTACGGTCTTCCAACTTTCTTTATCTTGCATCTCCTTCATCTCTTCTGATTCTTGGGACATTAGTGTCTTAGCTTCACAATCTATTGTGTTCGTCCTTTTGAAACTAGTCGGAGAAGAAGTTTGGTCTAGGAGATCTACTTTGTTGTTAAATGGAGATTTATTTTGTGCGGTATTGGGTTGTCAAGTTCACTCTTTTGTTGTTGGGAAAGGATTTCCCCCTGCTTGCCTTGAGAATTGTTTCTTTCTTGCCTGATTTCTTGTGATTCAGATTTTTCACGAGAGTCTTCTTCTTTGATGACAATGTAGTGTTCCTCTGGTGCTCCTTCCCACAATGTAGATCTGCGGTGCTTTTTTCCAGCAGAAATTTTCTAGGAGGCTTTTGGGCAATTTTTGGCTAGGTGGCCTATCTCAAAGCAGGATAGGCATCTGAAGAGGACACTTTCATAATCAAGTTTTTGGTTCCACACATAGTCTTTACTTGTTAGATGTATTTTAGCTAGGAATTCGATGTTGAAGTCCATTTGCACACAGATGCGTGCATAGGTGGTTCTAGAATATTCCCCTATTTCTAGGCACTTGTAGTAAAATTTCCCAATTGCATTTTCGATGGCTTTTAGCGAAAATAAATTCCAGAGATGCAAGGTTAGGTTTGGAAATCTCACCCAAACTGGTGCTGAGGTTATCACTGTTGTTGAGGGATCGATTGATGGGTTCCATGGCCTCATAAATAGGCCCGATTTTTCCCAAAACCAAGGGCCAAAATCTAGAATACATTGTGTGCTTTTAGGATTTTCAAAATCTACTATAAAGAAACCCCTAGCACAGGGGTAGATATTAATTGCATAAGGAATTAGAGGCTTCCATACCTCCGAGATCCAACTGCGGAGAACTGTCAGCCGTAGCCAAAAACCATTGAATCAATAGATTAGGGCACTTTCAGAGAACTTCAAAGCCTCATCAAGTGAGGCCTGGACCAGCTGGAAAATGGGAGCTGGGGCTTCACTGACGATATGGGTAGGATCTTGACCCCTAGAGGTGGACGAAACTGAGCCAAAACATATTTTCATGAAGCTAGGAGCCATCTGGAGAATGCTCTCCTATTGAGTATAGAAGATTTCCAAAGAGAAGCTATAGAATCGACAAATCTACAACTTGGAGAGCCGCTCTATATCTTAATAGAGTTGTAGATCTAGAGAAATATAAAACGTAAGGGCAACAGATGAATCGGTAGACCTATTAAATCATACCCGGCAGACCTAACTACAAAAGGCCCGATCGAGTCACAGATCTAACCGCAGAAAGAATCAGAAGGCCTGTGATATGGAGAGTCGTAGACCTTGGAGATCCCAATCGAGTCGTAGATCCTGATCTATTTCAAGCTTCCCAAAAAAAAATTACATAGTAGCAATTGAAAACGTATTTAGGGTTCTTAGCAACCTTAAACTTCTTACCAACCTTGGGTTGTGGCCAAAGTTTGAAGCAATTTTAGAAAACCTCTTTTTTCTCATATTGTTTGACTTGTTCTTATGCATTAGGTATCTCATCATAGTCGTGCTCTTAATGGAGGAATGACTCACTCATAAGGAATATTTATTTTAATGTTGAGATTATAGGTTATAAATTTATTTTGGATCTGTTATATCTTTCTCCAAGATTCCCTAAATATATTTCATCCGCAAACTTCACATCTATATAAAAAATATGAGTAACATGAGTCTTAAAGAGGATATTTTTTAGTCCCATTTCTAAATATTTTCTAATTTACAATTATTTTCAAGTTTGTAATAGAAAAAAAAAATATGAAATACAAAGTAAAGAAAGTGAGATGCAACTCTCAAATGAGGCACTACTCATGCTAGAGAGGTTCCCCACACACATTTTCTCACATTCAACATGGCGACATTTGAACACATAATTGAATTACAAGGTAGTTTAGTAGTTTGAACAAGTTCCTGAATAATAGGATATGAAATTTAAATAAGAGAAACAATCTCAATAAAAACATAACAAAACCTAAATAATATTTTTCCAAATTTTCTCTATTATTATGTCAACATGCCCCTTATTGGAGAAATGGATTAATTATTTAGCTTGGATCACATTCATCTAGAGTCTTGTTTTTCCTTTATTTTAGTGTTACATTATGGGACATTGTAAACCTTGTGATATGGATTTTCGTAATATGGAAGCGCATGCTTACTCAGTGCATTTTTCCAAACACTGCTTCTAGTGTCAAGCATCCAGGTACATAATTATTTCCACACAAATAAGGTTTTTTCTACTGCAATATGCTCCTTGTGAGTCACCCCATCAAGATCCATTTGCCTGGTTGTTGATGATGTACAACAAGATCTGTTTTCTCATCCATAGGTTACTTTAGATATTTGAGATGAGAAAATTTGAGATTATGATTTCCTTGGATAAGAATTGTTAGTTCCACTAGACAAACTCCAATGTCCTTTCTATCTCTACTACATTTTTAATCATGTGTTTCCTTGATCATCATCTAGATATTCAAAAATAGGTTATTGACCAAATTTCTTATGCCCTTCCTCATGATTAAATAACATCTATTCAATTACAAGATCCTGTCAAGGGAACTATAATTCCTAATACTCATGGCCATCAATGTAACCATTTTGTTTTTCAAAGAATTCTTCTAACACAAAAATACTATTCGATGCAAAAACACTTGCAAATGGACTCATGAAAAATGGATCATCTAAAGGGTCAATGTCAAATATACTTGAGGAAATATTTATCGTGCTCATGGAACCAAATGGGTCTGAAAGGAAGACATATTCCAATATCTTATTCGAGACAACCTTTTACCACACTATCAAAATGAATTCAATACCACTTGAATTTAACACCACTTGAATGATTCCAAATAAAGCATGGAAATTTATTTCCAAACTAAAATTTCCAAGCAATTTAATTATGATGGGGATTAGTCCAAAGTGAATTTAATAATCCACCTTTTGATGTCAAACTTTCAAATCTTTAAAAACAACCAATATTTTTATTCACCCAAGTTCCACTAACATGAACAATGACATCAATTAAATTATTTTATGCAAACTACCATCACTATTCACCTTGTCAAGTGCAAAGCTCCAATGATATACAACCAATCTTTCAATTTCCATTAATCAAATAGTTAACACACACAAGCATCATACTTCTAATTATGACATATAGATTGAGGAAATAGTTATATTTAACATAGCAAGAGTGATTTTCATGGCTGAAGATTATGATATCAATTTGCACACTCCAATAGAAAATAAAAGAACAACCCAATCTTTATACCTTTTGAAATTATATAGCATGTGAATACACTTTTATGACCTGATAACTACTTCCTAATGATTTTCAAATGATCTTTCTCATGCCAGTAATATCATTGAACAAATACATACCAAAAATATCAATAGTAAATGTAGTGGCAATGATAAATTTCATTGAAATAAAACAACACACAATAGAAATAATTTCTACCTTTGAAGAAAACCCAACAATATTTTCTTTACGATAAATTATCTTTCAATATAAAGGTTTACAAATCCGAAATTTGTCTAGAAACATATGCTAATAATAGAAGTCAAATACTAATTAAAGTTGGTCGAACTGTTGTGTAGTCAATGATAGTCAAACCAATAAAAAATTAGAAGTCAAAGCATTCAATGATGGTCAAAGTTGTCCATGCATTTGATAATTTTGTCAAATCCTCACATGTGTGGTTGTGGTAAAATTCAAACTATGCTCAACTATATCCACATGTGGTTGAGTTCAAATAAGTCAAACAATGGCTATAAGGATCACATGTGCACTCTAGTTAAACTTGATACAATTGTGGTCAATTCAGTTGGTCAAATCAGTCAACCTCCTCACGCATGTGGCATCTTAAAGAAAGATAAAAATGATCAAGATAATTTGCAACAACATATTTCTCTTCGGACAAATTTCTTTTCCGCTGGAAAAGATTCAATGAGCTTGATATGTTGATGATTTTCCTCTCACATGCTTGTCTATTTATATAGAACTCTAATGTTGAGTGGAGACTCATCAAGGTGCACCTCAACACAGGAAATGCCTTCACTAATGGAGTGTACATGGTAGCTCAACATTAGACTCCAATCAATAAATAATTTAAACCTTCTCTATAAAAAATAGATCACCCGATCCCAGAGTACAATCTGAGCATCATGGACTAATTTCCCCTAGACAAATTAGTATGGTACCTGTTAGCGCTTGGAATTCACCTAGGTTGAGATAGACAAACTCTCAAGGCTACATCAAACCATTTCACCTCGTAGCTAGCCCTACGAGGTATGAGAAGGCTCTCTCGGGTCAGATTCGGTAGATCTTTCAATATGATAAGATGACCAATTAAGATCAAAGATATTAGGCTAGTAAATTGATAAGGGGGGTTGATTTAAAGATTTTTGGTTTTTTGGTGGCAATTGGAAGGAGTGCAACTCAGGGTGTGGGGATTGAGCACAGTTTTTGCAGGGGGATCTTTGGGGCAAGGTAGGAGTGAGCGGTGATGCCTTAATCTGAGATGGATGATCAGGGATGATAGAGAAGGAGCTAAAGAGGGCAAACAACCATTTGAATCCTCTCTAGATAGCAGAAAACATAAATTTTGAACAAACTAAAAAGCTGAGCATGTCAAAGCATGTATTCAAACTTTACCACTTCATCTGTCCAAATAGAAGCAAAAGAGAGATGTAGAATACATAAACAAACTTACAAGAACATGTAGAGAACACACCATCAACACAACAATCCACAAGAATCCACAAGGATGTCTGCAAAACCCTGGCCTTCTTCCTCTTGAAATTGCAAAGATAGATGTACAATATACAATGTAAACTTTCTCCCTCAAGAGTCCAACCTTCCAACCTCTCAAAATGACTAAGAAAACACATAATATAGGCAAGCTAACCTCTTCCCTTGCCTCTAGGGGTCGAGCTCATCCTTCTAGGAGCAGTTTGAACTAATTCCAACTAAGCACTAGATAATAGGCAGCTCAACAACTTGCCTCTATTACTTAGCTAACTGATTCATGCATTAATTATTCACTTTTTACATCAAGGGAGCTTCTAGAAGAGTAAAGAGAGGTAAAATCTATCAAAGTGCCATGAAAATATTACATTTATCCATCATCTACAAGTAAAAATAATCAACCATAGTCAAAACAGTGTTTTTGACAAAAAAGGTCAATTCTGGCAAAGCTGGCTCGAATGGTCGCGCCCCCTGTTCAAATGGTCGTGCCCATTTGCAGCAACTTTTGAGTGGTTTCCACTGGTCCAAATCAGATGAAAGATGGCTCATTGGAAATCTTGGTCTGTCTACTTTCCATCCCAAGTTGAATTTCTGAATTTGGATTTGTTTTGCCCCCTCAAAAACCATTTCTCCCAAGGTCATTTTCTGCAACTCAAAAAGTGGGCAGAAAGTCATTTTTTGATGTATTTTGAGCTTTTGGAGGCTCAAATCTCAAAACCAGGCTTCTCCCAAGTATTGGTAATTTTTCTCTTTGCATGCCCTTTCCAAAAATGCCAAGTTTTCAAAATTCCAAGCAGTCCTCCAAAATGGTCTCACCCGGGGTGAGACCATTCCACGGGAAAAACCTGTAAATTGCACAAAAAATTCACAAATGACAAAATTTTCTCCTAATTTCTTGAAATTTGGGCTGGGAGTCCCCAATCAAGTACCATGCTCAGTCAAAGAGGCTTTGGCCAAAATTTGGAGTGGGTCGGGCGTTTTCCTTCGTTTTTGTGTTTTGGCCAACCGTCCTTGGAGCACCTTCGTTCTCGCTGGTATTTTTGACATTTCTTTAAAATTATGACACCTGTGCAAAAAATGAAGGAGTTTTTTCTTCTTTGGTATGTTGTGGACAAAAACCTCTCTCAGTTTCCCAAAATTCATCTTTGATTTCTCTAGAACATTATTTGAGTGAAACTTGCCCCGATGTGTGAAACAAGGAATTTTGTCGAAATGACGCGAAATGAAGGGGATAGGGGGCTTCTAAATTCTTGAGGAAATTTGTGGGAGTGGGGAGGGATGTTAGGAAGCAGGGGAAAGTGGAATCTCAGAGATTGAGTGAGGGGAAGGGGTCCAAAAGGG
>APFE030574485.1:0-17370 GCA_000404065.3 Pinus taeda
ATATCAATATAAAGAAATTATCCATTCAAAGGTGGATGTGAAATTTTAATATTATTTTCATATAAATGAGATTAAATATAATTTTTTTGTAATTATCACTGTTTCTTTTCTTTTTGGGTTACTGTTGCTTTCTTTTTTTTTAGTTTTATAATAGAAATATCAAGTTAAGTGGAAGTGGAGGTGGAAGTGGAAGAGAACTCCAATTGGTCTGAAGATTATGGATTTAGCTCCCTTGGATAAGATCATTACCAACATTTGGATAGGTTAGTATATTTTTAATGAATTACCTAAAAACATATGTAACCTCCAAATCACCATTCTTATTCACACCCTGGTATTTTATCTCTAAATCTAATATAAATGGCCCAAGTTGTTAAGAGATTGGATTTGTGGTTGTATCAAAGTTGAATTCGAGATTCTCTGATATTTTATGAGTGATATGAGGGCTAGGTGTCCAAAAGAACTGGCTTCAAATTCTCAGTTGAGTTTCCTCATCCATCACATATATCTGGAGTCAAGTATTACAACATTTGTTATTCTTAGAATTTAATTATTTTCAACTGGTATCTATAGGCTATACTTTGACTAGGAATTGCAAAGATGAATATGAGATATATAAAATGTGCAATTATTCTTGTACTAATTATTGCACCACAAATAGAAGAAAATACTCTCTTTTCCGTGGAATTCATGGGAAAGAAGAGTTGTCACTTATTGATTCGTCCATTCCAGTTAAAGCCCTTGAGTTTCGTTGGGCACTTTTAACACGGCCAAAGATGCCTTTCTCTCTCGCATGTCACTACCCTGCATTCAAGATCAAAGGACCCAAGGATCGGCTTGATTCCCCCCCTCTAACCTCTAATTCAGAGATAACTTTTTTTTCCATTGTTTTTTTCGAAGAATAATTTGAAAGGGGATTTTTGTTATTTGGAATACAAATTGGTATTTTTTTCTTTTTTACCAAAGAGAATTTTAAAAGAGAATTTTGTTATTTGGAATACAAATTGGTTTTAGACAATTTAAACCTTTGAGGTTCACAACAAATAACTAGTTTGTAAAAAAATTGAAAATTTATATATTTACCTAATTTTATGAAAAAATCATCCCATTGAAGTAATTACACATTATTTATGCCTTATTAAATTCAATTAAATTCAAATATCTTTTATTTATCTTAGCCCAAAGATTGTATGTAAGACTTTTATTAAATTTAAATTTAATATTAAAATATTTTTTAATGTGAAATTGTGTACTTGTGGTTTTGAGATTTTTTAATATATTGATAGATTTAATTTAAATAATAATGATTTTAATTCAAAATTAAAATATGAACTATTCAATAAGCATGGTTACTATTTTTTTATAATATTACTATTTTTTTTAAATGATAGAGAATTAATAAATTTAGAAATCTCAACAAAATTCATAAAAGACTTCTAATTTTTGTTTTCTTTCTATTTATTATAACAATGAGCACAAAACAAACTCATCATTTAGATTTTTTATAATTTCATTGTTAATGGATATATTGTTTTTTCCCAAAAATCAGGTTAATAAATATATTAATTTAGTTATTGGTAAAAATTTGATTCTGTAATAGTCCACATGGGGTAGCTCAAGCGGCAATGGCCGTGGAAATGAATTCTCACCGAACGGTAGCTCAACCGGCAATGGCCGTGGAAATGAAGTCTCACCGAACCGGAAGTCTTGGGTTCAAATCTTGGGCTACCCTTCCCCCATTGAGGAGTACTTAATGGACATGTAAATCGGAGAGTCCCGCCTCAGCCTACAAAAAAAATTAATTCCGTAACTTAAACTTATCAATAAATAAAATTATATAATTTCATAGTAGTTTCACCTTTCAACGATCTAAATTTCAGTTTCCTTAAACTTAACCACAAGTATTAACTTGTTTTAAATTAATATTTATATTTATATGTTTAAGTTTAAAGTAGTTATATGTAAGCAATGTTTGTAACCGGATAATAACGGCAACCATCCTTTCCTTACAAGACATTTTATACGTTATGACAGAATTATATTTTTCATCAATTTCTCGAAAAACCTTCTTTGTATTGCTGAAATATCAGCGAGAAGTGACGATACGACATCCAATATCCGATTTTTCATCTGCTTCTCGAAATGATATTTATTTCATCGACTGCAGCGCAGAGGACCTATGAGCTACGCTCTGAGTTTGGGACTACATAACAATCCCTAGCTGGGAAATATCTGATTACGACTGTTGTATACTAATGCTGATTTGTCTCGGGGCCTCGTCTTTACTGATCCTCCTGACTGGATCCTTTCTGAGACTGATTTGAGGGCGTCTTCATAGGTCTGCTAACGTGCAATCTCCTGTGCTATTGAATCTGCTAATGTGCATTCTCCACTTCAAGTCCTTTCCCATTCGCCATTGAATCATACAAGATTTCAACAAGATTAGCCATTCAACCTAACAACTGATTGTTCTTCCTTTTCAATTGCTGAAATCTGACTTCGTTGAATTACTGCTTCATTGGTTTCCATAATTGTTAACAGCCTTCTTATTGAGAAAATCTATAAAGAGTTTGGAATCTCCATCAATATTGATTTTACTGGACCCAATTCTCTCTTCTTATGTCAATCCTGAAATAACCCCTTTTTCTAGACTGCCATATTGTTTGTTCATTCCCCTAAGTATTAGAAGAGCAGCTTGATTTTACCTTGGTAGTCTCTGATTATGCCACCTGCCCTTGCTATATCTAGGCTTCCTTTCTAAGCCTCATCGAAGTTGACCTTGCACTACCCAGGCTCAACAGGAAATTTGGGGTTTCCATCTGCGTCTTTAGCTCTTCGATCAAGTTTATTTATTCTGATTGGGATGAGATTATTTGCTATTCATTTGTTACCTTCGCTGACACTAATGTGCTTTTTTTATTTGAAACCACACTTATGCAGGGGATATCTTTTGCTCATAAAAATTATAAGATTCATGGCTTTCTATGGATTCCACCCCAACAGTTACTGCATTGTAATCACCATTAGAATGGGCTGCTTTGTCCGAGTTCTCCATAAATGCAAAGGCACTCTTGTGTAGGGGATTGCTACTTTCTTCTGCCTCCAATCATACATTACACCTCGCAGGACCAATACTGCCACTGAATTTCAAGGCTTCTTCTGTCAGGATTTTTCAGAAAATTTCTGAGGAAAAGTGTCATTGGATTCCATACCTTTCTCCAGACTAAATCTTTTTTCTGTACAAAGCACATCATGTCGCCTTCTTTGACACCGTGACTGCCATTTGCATCTTTGTTCCAGCCAAGACTGTCCTCCCTTTTCCTCTTGAGAAATCTTCTTAGGGACAGAATTGCTTCTATTGTAGAGTTTCTTTCCTCATCAATCTCAATGGACTAATTAGAGATCATTTTCCAGGTTTGCAATGACTTGGATGGGTCTTGATTTTCTTCCTGGTAGTCACTGTTTTTTTCCATCCTGTCTCCTTTATCTTATTCCTGACTTCCTTTCATTCTCCTCTTCTTTGAATAGTTTGTGGCCATTCCATGGATAATCCCAGAATAATACATTGGTTCCTGATTTAGCCTCCCTGAAAACAAGGTCAGATATGGTTTTACATTTTTGGATATGCTATTCCAGATTGGTAACCTTTTCGGTATATCTCTGAGCTTGAGCATTTCTGTCGGGTTCTTCCTTTTTAAATATTTTAATCTTACTATTCCTGAAGTAATCTACCAAACGACTTGGTTATAAAATCGACTAGCTTTAGCCTTCTATTCAATTAAATAACATACACTTCTAAAAAATGTATTACTTCAAACTATCATATGCAATGAGGAAGTAGTTTGTACCAAATGAATCCTTAAAACATTATAATGTGTCAAATAGCCTTACAGTCCATAAGAAGGATTAGATGTTAGTTTATGGTAATGATTCTAATTTGCTTTTTATGGCTGGATATAAGTATAACTACATATGTACTTTAGTTTCTGCTTGAATAGGTAAGGGGTTGTATTGTAAAATAAGTTAGTGATTATTGTTTCTGCATTGTTATATGGTAAACCAATCTTTGTTTCCTGTGCAGTACTACAGGAGTACAATGAAGAAGAAACTGTTTGAAAAGAAAAGGTGCCAGAAGGTTATCGTCTCAGTTTGATGAAAAAGTTGATTATCGTCTCTAGTTTTAGTTTGAAAATCATAAGTACATGCACTTTGAAAACAGTGGGAGATGAAATGAAACCATTTAGCTTTAGGTGAACTGAAGCCATCTTGTGATGTTAATTGAAACCTTCAAAAATGTATGCACTACACTAATAACATATGATTTTGGAGATTGAAATATTGCTCATCTTGGCTGGCAATATAAGCTGTTTTTTCCCTTTCAATAACTGCAAGTGAGAACATTATCTCATTCTCGTACATTTTTTTCTTAAAAAAAGCTTCACGCCTTTCAATCTTCAGCTTATTTATCAGATGAACAGATGTATTGCAGGAAATGCATGGGTAGAATTTAAATATCAAATATAAGGGCAGTATTATGGACTAAGGCTGCTGCTTTTAATTTTTGCATTTTTTCATCTTTGTTTGTCACACATATATGTGGGTAAAATTCCGCTCTACCAATGGAATCTGATGAACATTAAAAATCTTCTTTTTATATGCAATCTGTAATTTAAAGCTATGAGCATTTATTTATATTTAATCTTAGAACTGAGAATTGAATTCCGGTAAGAATTCTTTAAAACAAATTTAATTATGATGCCAATGTATGACATCGGTTTCCCCAAACCCTTGAGAGCTATATGCCCCACATAGCCTTAGTAGCCCATTTGTAGTGATATGTGTGTCTTACAGTTTCAACCAGTATTTTAAATGTGTCTGGGTGTGTGAGTTCACTTTGTTGATTACCCAAGAGATATCAATGGAAGGATATTGTAGATTAAGAAAGTCTGAACAAAGTAGCAGGTTAAAACTATGGATAATTTTGTCATCATTCATAAAACTTGGGCACTGTTTCCAGAGAATTGTTAATTCAATTTGAAAAGAAATAATTTCTCTTTTTTGGTACATTGAGAATCTAAATTTAGCTAAGCGTGATTTCATAGGTATCTTTAAAGGAAGCTTTGCTAAGTCCAGGAGTTTTGCAAGCATATTTGTTGTTCCTTTTTGTTTGTTATGTAATGTGAGTCTTGAGGTGATTTCATAGGTATCTTTAAAGGAAGTTTTGTTAAGTCCACGAGTTTTGCAAGCATACTTGTTGTTCCTTTTTGTTTGTTATGTAATGTGAGTCCTGAGGTGACTGACACAATTAATCTATGGCTTGATTAGCTGCGACCCAAGGGCATCTAAGTTGTCAAAATCATCTAAGTTGTCAAAATCAAAATCACCCCAAATCGCACCCAACCTCCACGACACCTGCTCTTAGCATCACTGAATTTTTTCCCACGAGATTTCGAATTAGTCATTTTTTCACCACAAAGTGTCTTAACAAAGCACCCTCTTACTGTCTATTCTATGCATAGTGGGACGCATCACTGAATTTTTTCCCACGAGATTTCGAATTAGTCATTTTTTCACCACAAAGTGTCTTAACAAAGCACCCTCTTACTGTCTATTCTATGCATAGTGGGACACCTGCTCTTAGCATCACTGAATTTTTTCCCCAACCTCTTAGCATCACTGAATTTTTTCCCCAACCTCCACGACACCTGCTCTTAGCATCACTGAATTTTTTCCCACGAGATTTCTAATTAGTCATTTTTTCACCACAAAGTGTCTTAACAAAGCACCCTCTTACTGTCTATTCTATGCATAGTGGGCTTGCAAGCATTGTTGTTTTACAAACTTTGTTTCAGGAAATAATTAGTACTTTGAATGTTAGTACTTTGAATGCAATTTCAGTAACAATTATCAAATTATTAGTTTTGATTCATGTTTTGTTGTATAATGTTAGATTGCAACCAAAGTGCTTCAAATATAAAATATTTAATTTTATGGCTAATGAATGCTGATTTTGTGTTTGTGAATGCATAGTGGGCTTGCAAGCATTGTTGTTTTACAAACTTTGTTTCAGGAAATAATTAGTACTTTGAATGCAATTTCAGTAACAATTATCAAATTATTAGTTTTGATTCATGTTTTGTTGTATAATGTTGGATTGCAACCAAAGTGATTCAAATATAAAAGATTTAATTTTATGGCTAATCAATGCCGATTTTGTGTTTGTGAAGATTTTGTGTTTGTGAACTATGTGCTCTGAGTTATCGAAATAGAATCCATGTTCCAATTATTAGTTTCGATTCATGTTTTGTTGTATAATGTTAGATTGCAACTAAAGTGCTTCAAATATAAAAGATTTAATTTTATGGCTAATAAATGCCGATTTTGTGTTTGTGAATTATGTGTGTTGAGTTATCGAAATAGAATCCATGTTCCAATGGTGTTGTCTACATCAATAGATTTTTTCTCAATTTTACATCAATAGATTTTTTCTCAGTTTTGATGGTTGTTGGGCAGCGGATCCCCCGCGTAATGGTTGTGGGGCCTAAAGCCCACAATTTTGGGTATTGGTATTGTAGAGGTTCGGTGAAGTGCGCAGAGCGTGAGTTTTAATGGGTCAAGTCAAAGGGTAGTCCGCCCTAAAATATTGTAATCTAATCTAGAATGTGTTCGCCTACCCCAAGTCAAAGGGTAGTCCGCCCTAAAATATTGTAATCTAATCTAGAATGTGTTCGTCTACCCATGGTCCGCGGACCATGGGAATGTATAAATAGAGCGAGGCTCTTAGAAAGAAGCTTTTGATGTAGAGATCAGCTAGGTATGGGTTTCTGAAAGTAATAGTCGATCTAAGTCAGTGAGTCAGAAATCGTGGGTCATAGTAGTAGAAGAGGCTCTACAACTATGTGCGCAGAGGCCTAGTAGAATCCGCAACTGTGTGCGCAGACCCCTGTAGCTGAGTGCGCGGGGTAGGAATTAAATTGTAACCGAAAAAAATATTAATAAAGTTAAGTTGGTTTTGGAATATTGTGTATTTGTTCCTATATTCTGGTTTATGCATCTGTTATGGTTTATGATTGCGTGCGTATCAGTTTATGTTAATTGATAACTAAAAGTATTGGGCCTACTTAATTTTATTCAAGATCTATAATAATACTAAGCATAGAAAGGGGTAAAGAACATTTGCTCTTGTTATCTTGGCCGCGCAAAGGTAGCTGCACTGAACTGAACAGACGGCTACGCGGAAGAAGAATAGCGTCTAGGATCGGTTCGTGAGCTTTCCAAACCTCATCCAGACATCCCTAGGGTGCGGAAACCTATTTCCAGCACCCTCCCATACTATCTCGGGTGAGACCTTAGTCCGCGCTCCACAGACTGTTGTCGAAAGGGCCGATAGTTCGGGATTTGTTTGGCTAAAACACTTTGAACCTGGGTCATGCCCCATCAAGCCAACAAATGGTTCTGTTTCCAGGATCGGGATCTGCCTAAGGGATGTCTAATGTCAGAATGCTAGAACCCTACGAAGAAGGAAATTGAAGATTGGTTGGATCAGAAGCTTCACAAGTTCCTGGTATAGGAAAACAAAACCCCGTAGATATCTGAGAATAGGTGGCTAGATTGCTATGTATATACGGAAATCCACGAGATCTTCTTTGTGTCTTTCTCTTCAGAGCTGTATGATTGGATCGCAAGGCTAGTAGATAACCAGGGAAGGTGCAAGCTTGATCAACCCATAGTGTGGACTCCAAAGTTGGTGCGCAGGCTAGAGGCATTTGAAGATAAGATCATGCAGGCTGTAGACCATTGGCTGGATCGAATAATAGGAGGGTTTATCACTGAATTTACAATAGACACGACTGTCAACTACAGTGAAGCAGAAAGGCGTTTTCTCAAGGGACCACGAGGTAAGTACATCAAATCTTTGAATACCTGGATTAAGATGTTGTTATGTGAAAAACGGGTGATGCGAATCCATTAATGAGTAGAACAACATGGAGCGGGAAGGTCTACAAAGGTATTGAAGGGTTAGGAAACAGTCCTTTAATTTCACCTCCACGAGTGAGCGAGGAAGAGCGTACGTGGGTTTCTTCAAGGAGTGTGGTCAGTTTGATAAAGCAATGCATTCCACAGTTACCATCCCCACATACTCCGCCACCCACATCACTGCATTTGCCTCCATCTTTGCCCACACCACCTCCACCAAACCAACAGTTCAGCATGGCGAGCGCGATCAAGCTTCCTGTATTCAGAGGAGTATGGAACGAAGATCTAGATCAGTTTTGGTTTGTAGTAAGAGTTGTATGGGAAGCACACGGGGTTACGATGATAACATTAAGAACACCACATTGGTAATCGCGTTGCAAGACTGCGTGCTGACTTGGTATATCAAGCACTCGAATGATCACCCAAATGCAGGAATAACGGAGATCCAGATTGTGTTGAATAGAGAGTTTAGCCTGCCGAAATTCGAAACGCAATCGATCATTAGATTTAAGGAGATTGTGATGCTTCTAAGCGAAACACCCTAGGATCTGGATCAGAGGCTAAAGAGTACGATTTGTGAGGCTAATATGACACTGACAGATGCGCAGCACTGTGCATGGTTTGTGGCATCTTTGACACCACACTTGAGGACGACACTATCACAACAGAAGCTCTCAACCCAGGCAAAAGCATTGGAGATGGCAATGAGGTTGCATGAGACACCGATACAGGATCCAGGGTTGGGAGTCTAACAAATCCACGCGTAGCTACAAAACCTATGCTTGGAGATGCAGAGTTTGAAGCAGGATAGGGCACCCTGGCCGGAAGTACGCAAAGAAGTGTGGTCCATAAAATGTAAAGGCCAGGGTCACGATAAGGATCACTGCCCCGTATTTGCAAACTATTTGACGGGAGGGGGACCGATGATGTTGAGGCTAGAGGCACATGTGGGCCCAAGCGCGGCACCCGCGTTGTGGTGTGCGATCTGTCAAGTGGGAGGAAAACACACGACAAACAACTGTCACCTGTTGCAGAAGTATACTCAGACTTCGCAGCAGCTATTCTATAATTTTTGTAGATCAATAGGCCACGATGAGAGAAATTGTCGGAGCTATGATTTATTGATGGATTGAACACCTGCCTACAGGATGGAGATCAAGGCACGAGGTCAAGATCCAGCGGCAGTCGTAGCACGCGGTGGATTCCAAGGGCGTGGACCAAGACGAGGAATGGGACCCAGACAAGGGAACGGACAGTTAATCTGCTACAATTGTGGAGTCCCTGGGCACTACGCACGTGACTGTACAAATCCGACCAGAACATGTTGTCCGTATTGCTATCAGTTTGACCATGAAGCAGTAGATTGCCCAACGTTGATCGCATAGATACGTGAGAAAGGAGTACTACAACCTCCTCTAACACAGAATATCCAAATGATGAGGTCGAAACCGCGCGAAGAAGACCCTAATGTGAACATGGTACTCAAAAGCGACACGATTACAGGGGACGATAAGGGAAAGCAACCCGAGGGCGATACATGGGTTGGCAAGGCTCCTACGAAATAACCTGAGTTTAACGTGGAGCGCGCAAAGGACGCATAGAAGAGCTTCATGGAGGCCTCTATTTCAGGTAGTAAAGATCAACTAGAGTCGGGAATGGATCCTTCTATGCTTACTACCTTTTTAGAGACATGCATGAAGCTGCTACGTGACAATAAGGCAGTTAAAGGTCTACAAGAGTTGATCACTAGGTGTGCAGGGTCATGGGAATCGCGCATAGTTCGAAAGTTGGGGAAGCATGCCTTGCGCACTGGGAGAGAAATGCGATTGAAAGTGCAAATTGTTGAATACGAGATGGATCAGATCATCCTAGACCTGGGCTCAGACATAAATGTGTTACCAACGCAGACATGGGAACGCATGGGCAGGCCCGCACTACAGTGGTCTCCTATTCAATTATGGATGGCAAACCAACAAAAGATCTTTCCCATGGGAAGATTGCAAGGGGTAACAGTGGATGTTGAAAGTGCATGCACACAGACCGATTTTGAAGTAATAGAGATTGTGGATGATAGTAACCCTTACCCTGCGCTGTTAGGGATCGACTGGGCCACACATATGAATGGGGTCATCAACCTGAAGAAGCGGAAAATGATTTTTGAGAAAAAGGTCCTACGTGTAATAATTTTGCTTGATCCGACCGAAGGGGCACACTACACAGAACCTGTGCGCAAGGATGACAACAACGATGAGCTGGATTGCATTTATCAGATAACGACGCAAGACTAGGATCGGGTGAACCCAATGGAAGATGGAAGAATCTCATGGGAGCGCGACAGTTCATGTACTTCGGATTTGGATGAAGAAATATAATGCTGGCATAACCGGTTGCACGAAGTAACAACGCTAAGTTGCAACATGATGATTAGATCAATGTAGTGCATGAGGTCCAAAGCAAAGGAACTACCAACATATAATGGGGAGACGGACGTGGATGAATTCCTTGAAAAATTTGAATGGTCAGTACCAAAACAGCAGAGGTACAATGCGATGGAATGGGTGTTGAGCACGACACCAGCACGATGGTGGTAGACACACCAGAGAAATATTAGGAACTGGCATGAATGTAGAAGATGGATGCACTTACGATTTGGAAGTCCCCGGCGTCGAAAGCTAGCCGGGAAGCCAGGGAAAAGTAGTTTGAGCAGCCACCTGTGTCGATGGGTATAGACGAATGCTGGGCAAGCACATCACAGGCTAAGGATCAACCCGACGTAGCAGCAGGAAAAGCAACGCCCCCCAAAAATGCCCTGCGACGAAGCATTCACAAGGCTACACGAAATAATGGATAAGTCTACCTGGCGGGACGAACGGATTGGATCCTGCGTGTACCAGCAGTTCGATGGGCCTATAGGACCATAAGCAAAAACTGCAACGCAACAGTATCAAGAAGAAATGAAACCAAGAAGACAGAGAAGAGGCCCCAAACCACGGTAGGGACAGGACGTGAGGACCTGGGTAAAGGAATTAGGCAGTTGCAAGAAGACCTTTGGAGAAGGGTCATGAGACTTCGTGAACCTGATGACAAGTGGGCACGGCTAAGGAATGGAATTGTGACAATGGACGAAGAAATCGGCGAACTAAACACTGAAGTTGCACAAGCAAGCCGCGAGAAACTAAGCATGTTGGGATCAAGGCTAGCCATCCCTACTACTGCATTAGAAAGAGTAGTGACCCTGCTATCATGGCTGCAACCGCGCCTTACTAAACAAAGGAGCATACCACATAAAGATGAGCGCGACACACCATCGGACGTAATAGTATTTGAAGGGTGCCCGCAACTCGGGATAGCAGGAAAATTGAAGCCTTGCACCAGGGTGCGACCACCTAACTATCGGTAGGAACCACAATCTCAGCACCCCACGCAGTTGAAAGAAGGCACGGGACTATAAACAAATCTACAGAAGAAATGCGTGGAAAGGAGGTTGCGCACAGGGTTAGTTTGTCACAAGGATCGCGATTGCACCTAAGAACCTGTGTTGTTGCATGGGTACGCTGGGCAGTGACCGTTGATGTCACTGTTCATGACAAGAGGGCTAATTTAAGGCAGAAAGGAGCGGGTGGCGAGCAATTAAGACAACAATTAAGAGCTAGATTCAGGATGATCTATCGCCAAGTAGGAACTGTTGATTCAGATATGGAGGGAATGATCGAGTTCAAATTCAAAAGTTACCATAAAACCCTGTGGGGTAGCTACGGAACAGCACGGTGGGTTGAGATTTGAGCCAGTACAGAATGGCGAGCACCAAGCTACCTTGCCACCTGTAAGGACGCGACCGAACGAACCCACTAAAGACACAATGTCTAGAACTAGAGTGCGATTCACAGAAGTTAACCAGAACCCCGGGTAACCCAGGAAGAGCCTGGAGAGGCAGCAAGTGCACCAGAGGTACCAAAGTCCCCATGCACGCCGCGACCACAAAAAAACAAATAGCCAATGGGGCCAGTTCAGGTATCATCACGCAACCCAAGAGTTAGTAAATTTTCACTGACAGAGAAGGGAAAAGTTGTCACCACTGAAACAAAGGAGGAGGAGGAAGATTTGCAAGCCCTAATAGCCCAAATTGAGACACAGGATGATGAGGCAGAGAATGTATCCCAAGCATTGTTGGCGATAGAGTTACCCCCCTACATTCCCCCGTGGAAAGGGACACCCAAAATACCGAAGGACCTGGAAGCCATGAAGAGTGCGCTCCAGACCCCGCTTCTTCCGGACGAGATAAGATTTGATGGTCCGCCGCTAGGATGGGTACCGAACATCAAGTTTGAAGACTGAGACCTCACAGATAATGAGAAGTTCCCACAGTTGGCCGTGGAGAAATTACTGCATCAGAAATGGTTTCATGGTGTGGAGATGGCTGGGTTACTCCATCTGCGGTGGATACCCCACTACCATCGTGCGCCCATCAAAATTTTTGTAATTCGGCAGCTACTTTGTCTAGTACATGATGGGTGTATGTGGCTAGATGAGCTAATTCCTATCACGACCGACTTAATTCACTGAATATCACGGCTGCCTATTAAAGGAAGTAATCCTGCAGACATCATAGGAAAGAGCAATGACTTGGGCCAAATATAAGCTAGAGAAGAGGAAGCGAGGGTATGTAATAGCAAGCATCAAGGACCAAGGGGTGCACATCGCCACCCAGCTACTGGCCGGAAAGCTCATGAGGAAATGTTGCGTAGACGAAGTGCCAGCACTTGTAATTGCGTTGGCGGAGCAGTGTGCAGAAGGGGTCCAGTTCAACTAGGCGCAGTTTCTCTGCGAGGAATTTTTGACGAATTGTAGGAAAGCCCAAGACCAGCGTAAGACCTTCCACTACGCATGGTTGTTGTTATCTATCATGCTAGTTGTTAGGGAGTTGTCGGTGGCTAGCCAGTTTCCCGCATTAAAAGGAACCTACCCAAGGCCGTAGGTATACCTCGCTCTGGGAAACAAAAGATGCGGCGCAGATTCGAGAGATAAAAGTGGTTTGGGCATTCATAGAGGTGATTTTACGAACATGGATCCACCACAGGCCGCGCTTGTCCCTGATAGTATACAATAGTTTATAAAGTGCAACAGAATTCAAGGTGGACATGCATAACTTGTATATCCGAGCGCGCAAGGATCCAGCCCGAGAATGGGTAAAACTATCGTTCATTGCCACAGATGATGCAATCTTCGAATTCATGGCGTCATGGTCCCCGGAGTGGCGCACCCCGGACCTCGCAGAACTGGAAAAGATCACAGCACAGCAAAGGAAGAAGGAGACCAAGCTTCGCATCACGAAGTTGGTGGAGTCAAAGCGTCAGGAACAAGGCACGGCGACGTAGAAGAAGATGGCTGAGGCAGCAGCAATAGAGCATAGGGTACGAACCACAGCCACACCCACTGAGGAAATCGAGGAAGGTCAGGAAATTTCCATGGAGCAAGACATACAAGGGGAGGAGGAGACACCAGAATGCACAAACCTTACAACAAAATTGACCCAAACCAAGAGGTTGCACGTCCAAGAGCAACTACCTGTGCGCAAAAAGACAAAGACAACAAAGACTGTGGAGGGAAACCTCATTGACAGTAGCGAACCAGTTCGTGAAGTCACTAAGGATGCTCTGAAGGAGTTGATGACGGAGCATACCACTGTGTTGGGGCGCTCAGAGTGCAGTTATAGGCATTACAGGTGCAACCCCGAGGAGAAATGACACCGCACCTTGCGGAAGGTATAGCTAAAGCTGAGCAAATGGTGTGCGCCCTAATGAACACTTTGGTGTTACTAGACGGCGCCATCTTCAGAGAAGTGGAAGGAGACATGAGGGGCTAGGGATTGAATTTGGTTTCCCTTCCCAGAGAATCCCTATACCAGTTGCACGATGGGGTAACTACAGATCCCGGTCCCGACAACAGAACCTGTGCTCGAGGATGACAACAATGAGGAGCTGGATTGTATCTACAAAATAACCACGCGAAGCCAGGATTGGCTAAATCCGACTGCAGATGGAAGGGTCTTAAGGGAATGTGCAAAGTCCTGCCTGTCGAATTCAAACGAAGAAGATGAACGATGGCACAATCGATTGAGTGAAGTGATGACACTAAATTGTAATATGATGACCAAATCACTGCGTTGCGTAACTTCCCAGGCTCGAGATCTACCAACATATGATGGATTGACAATGATGGATGAATTCTTGAACAAGTTTGAGAATGCAATACCAGAGCACCAGACGTTTGATGCATTAAAGTGGGTGTTGCGTGCAACAACTGCGTGTTGGTGGGGAACACATGAAGGAAATTCTGAAAACTGGTGCGACTGTAGAAGGATGATGCAGCTAAGGTTTGGGAAGCCGGAACTATGAATAACCGAGAAGTACGATGGACACAATGACCAACGCATGCACCTCACAAAATGGACCAAAGCCTATGGCGAAGAGCCCCAGCCTGAACGGGTACACTTATTTTATCATACCTTGGATGTCATCCCAAGAAACTGGTATACGGAGACAGAACTCCGACATGGTACGGGCGAATGGGATATCTTGAACGAGGGATTTTTGTTAACGTTCTTATTTGAAGACCAATGGGCGGATACTATTCACGATGCATTGCAAGTCATGAAAGCCGCCATTTTCAAAATACCGCAGGAACCACGAGAAATAGTTCAACCAGTAAGGTCACATCAATTAAGCCATGCCCTAGAATGTTATAACATGCAAGTGAAGGATGATGATGATGACCCCCAAAATATTAATATTCTGGAAACAGAAGGGAGTCGTGAAGTTCGAGGACCATCAATCAAGGACCCCGACATCACCATGCCACTGAAAACGAAACAGGTGAACATTGGTATAGATGCAGAGCCGAGTTACTTCGCGAATATCAAGACTTATTCTCGACCAAAATAACAGAGTTAAAAGGGATCCTCAGCGACCTAGGGATGATGAAGATAACTCTGAAACTGGACGCAAAGCCAGTTAAGAAGCATCCTTACCGTTTGAATCCAAAGTATAAGGAAAAGGTCCGGGAAGAATTGGACAAAATGCCTGTAGCAAGAATTATTCAACCAATGGAAGAGTCTGACTGGGTGAGTCCTATGATAGTGCAGGAGAAAAAAAAAAAAAGGGAAAAATTTGAATCTACATGGACCTCCAAAAATTGAATGATGCCTATGTTCACGATCCATTCCCGACACCATTTACAGATGAAGTCCTGGAGAATGTTGGCGGATAAGAAGCGTACTCATTCATAGATGGGTTCTCAGGGTACCATCAAATCAAGATCGCACTGGAAGATAGAAGCAATACAACCTTCGCAACTGAATGGGGATGTTTTCAGTACACTGTTATGCCCTTTGGGTTGAAGAACGCGCTAGCAATATTTTCACGCGTAGTAGTGGCCGCATTCAAGGAATTCATCCATAAGTTTTTGGAGGTTTATTTTGACGATTGGACTGTATTTGGGCTAGTCAAGAAACATATAACGAGCTTATGGTTGATGTTGGATACTTGCCGATGACACCAGATTACGCTGAATCTTAAGAAGTGCACCTTCCTCATCCCCTTTGGAAATTTTCTCTCCCATGTGGTCTGCAAGGCCTAATGGTGGACCCTGCGAAGATTGTTTTCATACTCAATTTGCAAGCGCTATGAAGTGTCAAACAACTCTGCACCACATTGGGGCACACTGGCTACTATTGGAAGTTTATTAAGGGCTATGTACAAATCACGACACTAATGGAACAGTTGTCGAAAAAGGATGCTACATATTGTTGGAATGATGATTGTAAGAAAAGCCTGAAGATTCTCAAGGAAAAGATGGCATTTGCCCCCATTTTGGTTTTCCCAAAATGGGACATCGAATTTCATGTACATGTTGATGCGTCGTGTATCACGTTGGGCGTTATACTCACGCAGGAAGGAGCAGAAGGCATTGATCACCTGATCACGTTCGCAAGTTGGTGAGCCCCAGTATTGTAGCAATAATGCTACAACTCCTGGGGCTTCCTGTCTCTTAATTTTATCAACCCGGTAGTTCGTACAAACTTGGAAGCGGCGGTGCTATATGCACAAGTACTAGCTCTTGTCGCAGCTGTCACTTGGTCAGCTGGCACAAGTCCGCTAGGGCTCAAGCCAACTTCTATAGGCTCACAGAAGAATCTTTATCAATGATGGACGAAAGCTAGCTCAAAGGAGACTAATCTACTTGACAAAAATGAACTGAAAGCAAATCAAAGCATGTAAGCCTAAGAAACCCTAATTTGACTAGTCTAACTTCTATAATGCAAAGAATGTGAATGAAACTTCTACCAATGCTGCTACTACCTCTAATAAGTGAAAATGCATGGATCTAAACTACTTGCATCATAAAAGACATGTTTTTGTACTTTTTCATTAAGTGGGTGGAATGATTGTGCTTTTGTGCTTATCAGGGTTTGGTTGTGCAGATGGGATGGAGAAGGAAGGAAAACGTGGGACAGGTTTGGGAGGCTAGGAGAGGTCCCTAGGGATCCTTAGCATCCATCCACAAAGGTTCCTCACATTCAGAAGCTCAGCAACCGAGTGAGTGGCCTCCTACAGGATGTCTGCAGGGGATCCTACAGGATACTCAGAGGTTTCTACAGGATAGTCCTGTAAGTCTTCTACAGGATGTTCTGTGCAATTCTACAGGATGATTGGCCGTGGAGGTTTTGGGAGATGATGGAGTGTTGGAGTGGTGTGGGAGGCTAAGTGAGATGGAGATGGACCTGATGATGGCTCAGGAGCTGGAAAATCAGATGAAGGAATAGGATGGGAAATGAGTGTAGGGAGTAGGTTGGAAGATAAAGGGTTATGTCAACGAAAGTTGAAGGAGATGGAGCTATGTGGGAAATGGGAGGTTTGGAGGGTAAATGAGTGAGACAGAGGTTAAATAGGACTTGAGGATAGATCAAGAAGAAGAAGAAGAAAATGGTTTGAGAAGGAGCAACGCAAATGAAACAAATGACTTATGCATCAAAACGAGAAATTCATTAACCTATGATGATTGTGCCATGAAACCTATGAAAAGAAATGGAAAACAAGAAATGAAACCTATGTGAAACAATTATGAAACTAAGTATTTATAAACCCAAACATGCATCCAAACTGATATCAAGTTCTGCAAATGAGATTCAAACACTAATGATTGCATGGTGAAGCAAAGAAAATGTTTTTGTTGGCAACAAGGTTACATTGGTCCCAACTCATGATTCCACTGAAGGGGAGGTGAGATCCAAAGTACTTGGTAGCCTTTTTCTGAATATATTGCCTGTGATTAACCTATCAAGCAAATCTGAACATTAAAAACCTTTTCTAATCATCAAAAGCAACCTAAACAACA
>APFE030574488.1:0-19851 GCA_000404065.3 Pinus taeda
GTCAATGTGACCCTAGAAAAACCCCCTACAACTCTTGGGGAAAACCAGTTTGAGAGCTCTTCTTTATTTCTGAAAAAAGCCTTTTTACAGCAAGAAAATATTCAGCAAAAATCAGCAAGCAAAGTTTTACAACTTATCTCAGCCTTGCTGAAAAACTGCCCTGTTGAAACTTCGTTGTTGTTACTCTGCTGCTGAAACTCCGCTGCTGATACTCCGCAGCTCACTGTCCAGAAATCTCCCTTGCTCTCTTGCTCTCCTTCTCTCAATCTGCTCATGAAAGAATTGAATCAAATGTGATCTTTTCCTCCTTTTCCTCCCTTAATATAACTCCAAGTGACTTTTAGGTGATCCAAGTGACTTTTAGGTGATCCCTAAATCCAATGGCTGAAATAGATTTAGATCAATGGCTGAGATTAAATGCTCATTTAAATCTCACTTTCTATTTTTTAATTCACCCACTTTAATAAAGACCTACTTTGTCATTTATTTCCAAAGCCACTTTTCCTTTCTAATTTTTCATTGACTTTATAAAAGTCACTTTAAAATTAGACTTAGTAACTTTATCACTTAAAGTCACTTTTAAATTAAATTTTAACTTTATAAAAATTATAAAGTCACTTTAGGAGAAAAATTAAAATCTTTTGAACACTTTTCCCTAGGCCAAAGATCAAAGCCTAAGGGAACCACCTATCCTCCGGTACCAAATTTCAACAGAAACTATGTTTTAATCGCAAGGAACCATGGGAGCTAGAACATTGATGCTTAGGCAAAGGAAAAATCCATTACATTGAAATAGTCTCCACTGACATGATGAACCTAGCAACCCAAGGGAATAACAGCCACAAGAGGAAGCAAAAGAAGAACCGCAAGGAGAAGAAACCCCGACCGAAAGTTAAGATCGCTTTCCTATCACGAACCCCCAGGTATTACACTTTCAGTATCAGGGGAGTTATCAAGGGACAACGCATCACAACGTTGGTTGATGGAGGAGTTACGCACAAGTTTATTGGGGCAACATTAGTAGCAAAAATAGGTCTTCCCACAAAAGAATTTGAAGGCCTAGATGTGATAGTTGCGGAGGGGTACAGTTTGGATTGCACATGGGTAATTCCAAGTTTTAGAGTAACACTCAAAAATTACACTTTCACTAGTGATTTTTATATAATAGATCTTGTGAGTATCAATTTAGTGTTTGGTGTTCAATGGTTGTCCTCATTGGGAAAAATCATTATGGACTACCAAGCAATGGAGATGGAATTTAAAGCATTGAATGGCAGTAAAGTAGTATTGAGAGGCATGACTAATGGCAGCCCTCAAGTTGTTTCTACCAAAAGAATGGAGGCCATATTTAGACATGGAGACAGTGTATGCCACAAAATGTTTTATTGTAAGCCAAAAGACACCTAGTAATAGCAATGCACAATACAAGGTGGACATTCAACAAGTGTTGAATAAGCATGGTCGAGTATTTAAAGAGATTCCCCAAGACTACCTCCCAAAAGATGGTTTGAACATACCGCAAAGTTGGAAGAAGGGGCCAGCGCTGTAATCACCAAACCATATCGGCACCCGAAAAAATTCAAGGACGAGATAGAGAAGACAATCCAAGAATTGCTAGCTATGGGCCACATCAGACCCAGCATAAGTCCATTCACTTCATTAGAAGACAATCCAAGAATTGCTAGCTATGGGCCACATCATACCCAGCATAAGTCCACTCACTTCATCAGTAGTGTTGGTGAAAAAGAAGGATGGCACATGGAGGATGTGTATTCACTATCAAGCACTCAACAAAAATCAATCAAGAACAAGTACCCGGTTCCCAAGACCGATGAATTATTAGATGAATTACTTGGAGTTGTATACCTTTTGAAGATTGACCTACGATTAGGATATCATCAAATTCGAGTTGAAGAGCAATATATGCCAAAAATAGCTTTTCGATGTCACTATGGACACTTCGAGTTTATGGTCATGTCATTTGGACTAACCAATGCTCCCACCACATTCCAATCTTGTATGAATAACATCTTCAACAAACAATTGAGAAAATTATTACTGGTATTTTTCAAAGGCCTCCCCATATACAGCAAGACATGGGGAGGACACTTGATACATATGGACGAAATTTTTGGCATACTAGAGGAACAGTCACTCTATGCCAAGGAATCAAAGTGCAAATTTAAGATGACGTAAATTCTTTATTTGGTACATATAATCAATGCGCAAAGAGTGGAGGTACATCAGGAAAAGATTCAAGCAATCTTGGATTGGCCTACACCCAAGAACCTAACTTAGTTACAAGGATTCTTTTGCATTTGTAGTTACTACCAACAGTTCATCAAAGGATTCTCGCAATTACATGCACCTCTGATAGATTTCACAAAGAAAGGAGCATTCAAGTGGATGGAAGAATAAGACAAGGCATTCAATAAGCTCAAGGAAGTAATGAGCTCATGTCCAGTATTGGCACTTCCCGTAGCCAACCCTTTGTATTATAATGTGATGTGTCCGAAGAAGGAATAAGAGTTGTACTAATGCAGAAAGGACATCCAACGCATTCGAAAGCCAGAGGCTCTAAGATTTGGAGAAGCTTTACTCCATATATGACAAAGAGTATTATGCATGCTTTGGCAGAGTTCAGGCAATACTTGGTAGGAAGCAAGTTCGTATTCAAGACAAACCACAACAGTTTACATCATTTCCAGGAACAAAAAGCCCTGAACAAAAGACAACAAAAGTGGGTAAGGTCCACGCGTATGATTTTGATATTGAATATGTAAAGGGTAAAAAGAACATTGTGGCCAATGCACTTTCCATAAAACTAGAAAAATGTTCCCTATTCTTCAAGGAAGTCTTCAAAATCCATGGACTACCTAAAAATATAGTCAGTGATCGGGATAGCAAATTTATGGGTGTATTTTGCAAAGAACTCTTCTGGATAGTGGGAACAAAAATGACCCCCAGTACTAGCTACCACCCACGAACATATGGCCAAACAGAGATTGTGAATAAGTGGATTGAAGGATACTTACCTAACTATGTAATTGGGCAACAACAAGTATGAAGTGGTTGTACCTCGAGGGGCATTGTTACAACACCACTTATCGTTTGTCAATTGGGATGACGCCTTTTAAAGCACCATACGGCTATGACGTTCCATCTTTTATCAACTTGACTTTTGGAGATAGTAGGGCCCCATTGGCTAAAAGACTACATACAAGAAAGTCAGGGTATTCTCAAGATACTTAAAGAAAAGTCAGGGCATTCTCAAGATACTCAAAGAAAACGTGTAGGCTGCCCAAAACCAGCAAACGGTGACTAGCGCTGAACAAAAACTTTGAGGTAGGAGACTTAGTTTTCTTGAGATTGTAATTGTACACTCAAGAAAACCGGTGCAAAAAAGCTAAAACCAAGGTTTCATGGACCTTACAAAGTTCTTTGAAGGGTTGGCAAAGTGGCTTATGAGTTAGAACTACTAAGAGAAAGCATGCATGCTTCATAGCGTCTTCCATGTATCATGTCTCAAGAAGGTTGTCAAGCAACAGGTCATTATGTCCATCGAACTGCACCCTATGGATGAAGAACGACAACTGGAGGTAATTCCAAAAGCAATTGTGCAATACAAGAAAACAAACTGACAGGTAGAGTAATTTCAAAATATCTTATTAAATAGAAAAATCTACCGAAAGAAGACACCACATGGGAAGAGGAACGAATTTTACAACATCTGAATTTGCAATGCCTGAGGGCAAGCAATTTCAGGACAGGGGGACTGTAATGTCCTCTCCCAATTGATTAGCTAAGGGAGGACGAAATGGCCTATCCAACCCTGTAGCAACATTGTGTAAAAGTTGGGTCAGTTGAGGCAAAAAAACCCAAAATTATGGGTTGCATTCACAACCCTCACATTTGGGAGCCCATGAAGGAATCTATAAATAGAGGGGAGTTGGAATCTAATTGGCATCATCAAATTGTAACAAATACATTTGTTCTATTGAGCTATGGCCCTGAGCCTTGAGGGTTTTAAGACCCCTTTTTCTCTACTAATTTTGGTGGTGAAATATTGCAGCCTCGTTAGTAAATTCCTCATTTATCTTATGATTCTTGCCTAGAAATCGTGGGATTCACCTAGCTGGAAGACAACAAGGTTTGGTGCCAAATCTGAGGCAAGAATTCAAATTCCTTTGAAATTGTGCAGGTGTATTCTAAGGCAGATTTTGGTGAACTATTCCTTGAGGCAGTTCAGCCTTCTTGGGGCAAAGTTGTGGACATATTCTGGTGGCATATTTCGGTAAATTTCTCCGAGGCTACTCGACCTTCCTAAGGCAGAGTTGCGGATATATTTTGAGCATATTCTGGTGGATTTCATTGAGGTTGTTCATCCCTCCTGAGGCAAATTTTGATGTCTAAGACAGTTCATCCCTCCTGAGGTAGAGTTCAGTGTCTTTCTCTGAGATAGTTTGGGTCCTCCTGAGGTAGAGTTCAGTGTCTTTCTCTGAGATAGTTTGGGTCCTCCTGAAGCAAAGTTTGGCAATCTGAATTGTTGCATGAACAGGAGTTTCAATGGACTACCAAGTTCCAAACTAAGATAGAGACCAGCAAGGAGTTGTGAGCTATTGGAAAGGGCATCCTTAAGGATGGAAGGTACACTTCTGAAGCTGCAAGTACCCCAAATAGGCAGCTAAGTTTGTTGTGTGTACTTTTTGAGACTAGACAATTGAGGAAGGAATAATCCAGGTTCTATTTAGAGAAATAGGGTAAATTAGCTACTACAGGACTTAGCTCAATTTGATTTTATAGTTGGATGTGGTTTGATTTGGCAACAACATCATTGGCCTATGGATAATTTGGTTATTGGATATCAGTCCTATTATTGTGGGTTTGAGGACGCTGCTATTATTAATGATTATATTAATTGTGCATGTCTATTGTAGTTGACTCATATATTATAAGAAATATCTGCTAAAGGAATAACTTCTATTGAACTATTGGAAAACTCTAGTTTAAATAAGAAGCCCTAAGACAAAATACCCTAGGACATTACAAAGAAGAAATCTAGAGCTAGGATGGTGAACTTTGAAAGATATTTTTATCCACATGACAGGAGATTTGGGATTTTTCTTGTTTAGATGTGTCATTAGACAGCCTGAGAAGACTCCCCTACCCCTATGTCGGCAAAGCCTTGAGCTTATGCAAAACCTAACTTAACTTAAATATCATTTTTGGAATGAGCGAGCTTTATCTGGACGATTATTTCAGCAAGAAAAACAAATTCCTCTCTTTGGATTTCCTAGAATATTGGGTAGTTGAAGATTGCAATATTCCTCATTCTTCGTTGTTCTTTTGTTCAACATTTCATAACAACCCTAAGGCTGAAAATTTACAGGATTAAGATCACAGAAACCTCTAATCAAAACAGGTGAAATTTATGTTTTGCATTGGAAATTTCCACAAGATCTAGATGGAATTAAGATGGCATAGAATGGTAAATGCATAAAGATGGATGGCACTCAATTATTTTGAATTGGAAATTTCCACACTAAGTTTGAATAGAATGGCAAATGCATTTAAAAGGGAAGGTACTAAAAAGGATATTAAAACGAGAAACTACGTTCCTTGTCCCATTTACTATTTGTACATGATGTGGTTTTATTTGGCATGGGAACAGTTAGGGAAGTAGAGAAGAATAAAGAGATTTTTGAGTTATACAATAACATTTCATAACAACCCTAAGGTTGAAAATTTACAGTATTAAGATCACAGAAACCTCTAATCAAAACAGGTGAAATTTATGTTTTGCATTGGAAATTTCCACAAGATCTAGATGGAATTAAGATAGCATAGAATGATAAATGCATAAAGATGGATGGCACTCAATTATTTTGAATTGGAAATTTCCACACTAAGTTTGAATAGAATGGCAAATGCATTTTAAAGGGAAGGTACTAAAAAGGATATTAAAACGAGAACCTATGTTCCTTGTCCCATTTACTATTTGTACATGATGTGGTTTTATTTGGCATTGGAACAATTAGGGAAGTAGAGAAGAATAAAGAGATCTTTGAATTATACAATAACATTTCATAACAACCCTAAGGCTGAAAATTTACAGGATTAAGATCACAGAAACCTCTAATCAAAACAGATGAAATTTATGTTTTGCATTGGAAATTTCCACAAGATCTAGATGGAATTAAGATGGCATAGAATGGTAAATGCACGAAGATGGATGGCACTCAATTATTTTGAATTGGAAATCTCCACACTCAGTTTGAATAGAATGGCAAATGCATTTAAAAGGGAAGGTACTAAAAAGAATATTAATTCGAGAAACTATGTTCCTTGTCCCATTTACTATTTGTACATGATGTGGTTTTATTTGGCATGGGAACAGTTAGGGAAGTAGAGAAGAATAAAGAGATCTTTGAGTTATACAATAAGGCAACAAGGATGTATGTTCATAAATCTCTAGTGCTATTCGAGGCTTTGCCTCAAGCCTACTAACTACAAATTCAAAGATTATTCACAATATTAGGTTCACTAAGTCATGCACAAACTGGAAAAATTGCACATTAATATCACCTATGTGCCAGAGCCTACCATTGTCTTTAAATTATAGGAGACGGCAGAATAATTATTTGACACCTCTATTCCCAGCTCCAGCTATTACATATCATGTCTTTGTCAGTATAAGGATTTATAGGCTCAAATACAGCCATAGAGAGCCCAACCCTCGTATTTTTTAGAAAATCATCATGATTAGACAGATGATTCTAAAACTTCAAAAAAATATGTGGAAAATATCAAAAGAACTTAAAATAGGCACAAGTGCCATTGTAAATGGGGCCAATCTGATGCTACTCAAAAATTAAAAACCTGTGGGAAATTCTAAACAATTCATACACATTCTTTAGTGGCCGCTTCTTCAGAAACAGATATCAACAAAAGCTTTGTTTACAGGGTTCAAATTATCTACATACTTACACATGTCCAAAAGAAAACAATAAATAAATATCTTCCAAGCCATCCATGCAGCTTGGATTTTAGCTATTATGGCATAAGATACCAACAACATTCTACCAATATAACGGAGCATATTTCCCCAACTGCCTTCGCACTTTAGGCTCAGTGTGATCAACATAATAAACACCCAAACACTCACTTATTTGAGTTTCTATCACTATCTAAGCTATCCAGACCTAAGCTTCAAACAAAATTTTCTGAGATTAGTTTCCAGATGTGCTAGCGCAATGTTATTGAGTATAAGAAAAGAGTACCTGCAATTGTACTAATCGCTCAGCCAGTGTTCATTAACACTTACGAATTAATTGTTTGTAATCTTGTCATAATTCTGAATACATTGTTACTTAATGGTTGAACAACTGGATTATTCACAATATTAGGTTCACTAAGGCATGCACAAACTCACCTACGTGCCAAAACCTACCATTGGGTTTAAATTAGAGCAGGCAAGCAGGATAAATCAGGATAATTATTTGACACCTCAATTCCAGCAATTACATATCATGTTTTTGTCCGTATAAGGATTATAGGCTCAAATACAGCTTTAGAGAGCCCAACCCTCTCGTATTTTTTAGAAAACCATCATGATTAGACAGATGATCATAAAACTTTTAAAAAGATGAGGGAAAATTCTAAAGAACTTGTAGTACGCAAAAAGTGGCATTGTAAATGGGGCCAATCTGTTGCTACTCAAAAAGTAAAAACCTATGGGGAATTCTAAACAATTCATACACATTTTTTAGTGACTGCTCTTCAGAAACGGATATCAACGAAAGCTTTGTTTACAGGATTCAAGTTATCTGCATACTTACACATGTCCAAAAGAAAACAGTAAATAAATATCTTCCAAGCCATCCATGTAGCTTGGTTTTTAGCTTATTATGGCATAAGATACCAACAACATTCTAACAATAGTGATATAACATCTAACCACTGGAGCATATTTCCCCAGCTGCCTTCATACTTTAGGCTCAGTGTGATCAACATAATAAACACCAAAAAACTCACTTCTTTGATTTTCTATCACTATCTAAGCTATCCAGACCTAAGCTTCAAATAAAAGTTACTAGAATTAGTTTATAGATGAGCTAGCACAGTGTTATGGAGTATTAGAAAAAAGTACCTTAAGATTAATCTATGCATATGGAATGCCAGCGGAAGTATCAAAAGCTCGCAGAAAACGCTACCCCAAATCATTGGCAAGAATAAGCAACTGACCATTGTATTTTTCCGGAAAACTTTTCCTGGCTGATTCTGTTGCAAGCAAATGCGTTGAAATAAGCCCTAAGCCATCCAAGTAGCCTAATATTACACTCAAACAAGCTTTGGCAGATAGACTAAAAACCTAATAGATTTTGTAATGACTAAAAAACATAAACCCTATAAAAGCACACCTTAGCTGAGGATCAAAAATTTAAACCCTGAATAGCCTCTATCAATTTTAAAAACATACAAAATTCAACCAGACATACCTTCCATTGCCGTAGTCTGCGCCCATTGAATCTGTGAAATCTGCATCAACATGCGTTCTAATTTGTAAACGCTAAACAGCCTCTCTCCAACAAATCACATTATAATTTGTTTCGAAAAATAAAATAAATGCAATCAGACATACCTTCCAATTGAGTTCGCTTGCATCTGAGAAATCTGCATCCGCTCGTCTATTTTGGTTGTCTTATTTCCATCTCATTAAATCCAAAAAGGAAAAATAATATAAAAAAAAGGATTAAAAACCAAAGAAAAAATACACATATCAAACTCAAAGTTCACATGGCCATGCACCAAAAACAATGTAACAGCAAAAAAAACACAACAGACAAAATCAAACTCCAAAACACCTCCAGAACACGTCCATGGCCAGCCAGCTCTGCTCCGCATCTATCGGTCCATGGTCAACCAACTCTTCTCTAGGAAAAAAATAGAAAACATCAAACAAAACCAAGCTCCACTCGCTCGTGGTAAACCAACTCTCTTCTGCATCTATGGATCCACGGACACTATCACACTCATTTTATTGGCTCTTGCTTCAACTCGGTCAATAAATAGAATATGCAAATGTTGCTCCAGCTATCTTAGCCACCGGTGGCGCCTCTGCTTCTGTCACTGGCTCTGTTTTACTGGGCTTGTCCCTAACTATGCCCTTCTGTATGATATCTATGCTCTTTCCTTCTCTATCGGGCGAAGTGAAATGGCCTTCTCTATCTATGCTCCTGCCACAAACGCTGCCCGCTCCCCTGCTGTGGGTCGAGCACTCCATCTGAATTGACGTCAGGGAATTTTGAACAAAGAATGTCCGCCACATTGTATATGTATCTTTGTTATGTTTTATTACACGTCTTCCTGTTTTTTTGGCTTTTGTCTTCCTGGTTTATTTGGCTTTTAACCACACTTCTTTTAATACCACAATAATCCAAATTAACATAAATTCAACACTTCTTTGTATTAACATAAAGTCATCCAAATTACCACTTCTCTTAATACCTTCGTGGCTCTAAAAGCCCACGTTAGCACCTACGTGCCACAAAACAATGTAATACACTATTAAATTCTAAACAATGTAATACACTATTAAATTCTAGGAATGATGCCACGTGGTATTTAGAAAACAAAGCTTATAATTTTTTTGAAATTTATTAACTAGTTTAAATCATTTTTCTATTATGTTTGGTAGATCATTAATTATATTATATTATTTTTAAAATAACTTTTATATTATACAGGTTAGATCATTAATATTTTTAACTATTAAAATTATAAAAATAAATATAAATAGCTGTGTTTTTTCTTACAGACAATAATATTAAATTTTGTTTGGTTATATAAATTTTTAATTTTTTAATAATAAATTAAAATATTTTAAAAGTAAAATTATAATATAAAAATATATTTTTTAATTTTACAATAAAGTTTCACTTTTTTCATATAATGTGCGAAGTAATGCAATGCATGGAGGCCACTATGTCAAACATCCCATTTAGAATTAATGGGGATATGTTAGGGAGTCTTCCTCTGGGAATTTAATGCTATAAGGTGGCAAAGACATTTCCAGTTCAAACCAGTGAGTATGCAGGGATGACGTCTCTCCCTTCTATCTACAATTGTTATGCTAAGTGCATTATGATTGAACCACCCTCGCATGCATCCATGATTTTGTTCGGTCTTTTTGAGTTTCGAGAGCTCTACTCAGCAATGCATTCATTTTCAAAGTGGTCAGCTTTGAAAGAGCATCATTTAGGGTCCTTTATTGTGGTTTTCGCTTTCCTTGTTGTTTCCTTTCTCAAGTTCATTATGCACGATATTGCATAGTGGCCTTTCTCTAGGTTACCCCTGTGTTTCTTACCTCAGACTCCCCTCCCTTCCCATTGAGCATTCTCAAGGAATAGGTATTTGGTCTTTAGAACCCTTCTAATTTTATTCTGAACCATTTGTTCAACTGCCCTGTTATAGTTTTCCCTTCTCTTTGTGTCCTTATAGCTCTAGCTGATAATCAACCTCTATGGCAACTCCATCAATGGTTTTGGGCATCTACCATGCCACATCAGCGTGTAAGATGTCATCATGAGGTCACGCATTATGAAGCAAGATGGGGCTCTCATGCTCATCAGAGAGTGAAATCCATCGCTAGTTTGTATCACTCTCAAATGCCTCCAAACATCCGCAGATCTCACAAAAGTTGTGAGTAATATCATGGGAGAATACAATTACCTATTTAATGCAGAAATAGCAGGGGAAGGTGTGGCTTGGTGTAACAACCTTGGTTAAAAATCCATGTAATAAAGTTAATAATGACAAAATAAGACCAAGGTCATGAGAAACGTATTCCAAGTTGAATGTTGGGCAAAAACATAGTAATGGGGATCACTAGTGATTAATTAATGGCTATGGAATTTGGCAAAGGCAAGTGTCTTTAATTGACATTTTATTTATGAAAATAATGGAAATTAGGAGAAAATGAAGGTGCAAAGTCACAGGTTGTGTGTGAAGAGGAAACTGAAAGAAAAATAATGGAAATTGAAGAAAATAGAGGCCTCAATGATAAAAAGGCATTTAAGGATCAATTCATGGTTTTTTCAGTTTAATCTTTTGTTAGTCTTAGCTTGAAGCTCTCTTTTATTCTCTCTCTCACACTCTTGCAAACTTAGAGAAATCTTGGAGCATCTTGGAGAATAGTGGATTTGGAGAAAGAAGGCAAAGGAAAGCAGGAAAGCACAAGGTGACAATGAGATCAGTAGCTACAATTAGATTACTTTGCAGGTACCGAGTTGCAGGTATGGTTTACTTGCAATTTTTGGCATGCATGGTGTATGCAGGTGGTTATTTGGTTATTATTTGTCATTGGCATGGAGAATTGCCTGGATTGACAATGGTTTTGTCCAGACTTGCCATTCCTAGATAGCCATGGTGTTGTGGTTTTTCCCTTTTGTTTTCTAATTGGTGCTCATGTTCCTTATGGTTGTGAGTTGAGTTATTAGTTCCTCAAGCCTTGGTCGAACAAACACTTTGGAAGCCCTGGAACAAATTGGGTTAAGTTACTAGTCCTGGAACCCTTGGTTCGACAAACGCTCTTGAGCCCTTGGTGGGTTGAGTTACTAGTCCTGGAAGCCTTTTTTTCGGAAACACACTTTCGAGCCCTGCGACAAGTTGTGGTTGAGTTACTAGTCCTGAAGCAAGATTGGAAGAAACACTTTCAAGCCTCTGAAAGCTTTTGTAGAGATCGATTTGGTGATGGTTAGTGATGTCCATCGTGAGGTGGAATCACTGGTTGAGGCGGTTTTTCCTATGGAAGCCCTGGTTTGGTTTTGCTTGGTGTATTCCATGAGATACCACATTCGTGCTTAGAATATGCCATGGGGGTGACTGGCTGAAAGAGAGATTTGGTTCAGCTCAATCTATGGTTGGGTGGTGCATGGAAGTCCCTGACTTGGTTGGTTTTTGCATCTGTTAATAGAGCTCTTTTCCTCTTGTATTTTATGAGTAAATGTACTTGTTATTATGTGGCTTTAATGGTTGTTCTATCATTGATATTCCTCTTGTTATGTGTTGGTTATAAGTATGGTTTTATGAATGACTTGAGTTATGGCTCTCATCGTGTTTTGGTTAGTAAATGATGTTGAAAATTGCAGCAAGAAATTCTCAATTTGATTTTGCCTTGATTAAATTGAGAAAATTTGAATTTCCACATCAACAAACAACTTAGATGATGTTAACTTGTGTGACATGGCCTGTGTCACCCAGTTTTCTTAATAAATTTGAGATGGAGGAGTTAGAGTTCAATTATACATGTGTGATTGCTAATTTGTAGCAATCAAGGTCAATTATCTCAAGTTGTTTTCAGTTGAACTAGTTCCAAATTTTAGAGGAACTAGTGGAAGGTCAATTACGCAGTGGGGCTTCACTCAAACTCAGTGTTCATCTAGTTAACTGATCAATCAACCCAAAATAGCTAGTGCATGCAGAGAATTCAAGTTAACTAGTTGAGGTGGATATTCCAAGGTAGTGTAACATCAGTGGTAAACTAGTCTTGAGTGCACAGGTGTTGCATGCAGTCAGATGATCAGCCTAAAGGAATTGTGAAATTCAATTGAGGGAATTTCCTAAATAATAGGGGCTAATTCCTCAACAAACAACACAAGGAAATAAGAGCTCAAGCTGAGGGAATATTTGAGTAAGTCTAGGTCAAAGGCATTCAATGAGCAGAGAGATAGGTTATGCACTTGCAAGGTGAGCTCAGTTGAGCAACTCAATTGTAATACATCTCTAATTCATTTTATTAATGCAAGAGGCATTGGGTTTTTTAGTAGATTACTTTCCCTAATAAAAATACTTGTTGCATGTGTGTTATTCCTTCTTGCATGTCTAAAATTTTTGTTCTAAATTGTGAAATAATGTCCGCAAAAGCAATAGTGTAGATCTTTGTCTTGTGATTTTGATTAAAACTTCATGAAAAATTGCAAATCTACAACCTAATTTATACATGGCACCAAAGTTGGATTCACATTAGAGTAGGAAATTTGAAGTTGTTTTTCAGAGGTTCAAATGATCAGTGTAGCAAGATTTCTTCAAAGTTGAGAAGATGGCCTTTAATGGACTAAGGCTAGAGTATGCCTTGGAAGGCACCTCTAATTTTGTTGCATGAAAGGACTGCATGGAGGCAGTATTGGATGACAATGGGTTGCTATAATACATCAAGACAGATCTTGTAAAACCACAAGCATCTGATGCTCAAAACCTTGCTCAGTTGAAGAAAGATGTATCAAAGGCGAGGAGAATCATCTTGGAGGGAGTATGTGATCATATTATCTCAAATCTCCATGGAGAATAAACTTCATTTGTGATGTGGAAAGCACTGACATAATTGCTCGAGAATAATAGTGACCACAGGAAGTCAACGCTCAAGGATAAACTTTGAAGTATCAAGATGCAGAAGAATGACACAATTCTACAGTGTCTGAGCAAGTTTACACAATGTCGTGATGAACTTGGCGGGGTCAGTGTTAATGTCCCTAAATAAGACTTGGTGACATTAGCCCTTCTAGGCCTTCCCAAGAGCTGGCATAGTTATCAAGATTCAGTGAATGGGAGGGAGAAACTACCAGTTGGGAGCGCTTATGGTATGATTTGGTACAGGAGGAAATAAGATTGAATATTAGAGATGGGACTTCATCCAAGGGCGAGGATGAAGAAAACTTTGCATTGGTTGGAAAATAAACTTTGTTCGTGACGTGGAAAACAATAATAGAATTGTTCGAGAATAGTAGTGACCATATGAAGCTAATGCTCAAGGATAAATTGTGAAGTATCAAGATGCAGAAGAATGACACAATTCTGCAGTATCTGAGAAAGTTCGCACAGTGTCATGATGAACTTGGCGGGGTCAGTGTTAATGTCCCTAAAGAAGACTTGGCAACCTTAGCCCTTTTAGGCCTTCCCAAGAGCTGGCATAGTTATCAAGATTCGGTGAATGGGGGGGGGCGAGAAACTATCGAGCTGGGAGAGCTTATGGCCTGATTTGGTACATGAGTAAATAAGGTGGAATACTCGAAATTGGACTTCATCCAAGGGTGAGGATGAAGAAAACTTTGCATTGGAAGGAAAGGCAAAGAAGGGAAAATGGAAGAAATCCCAACCCAAACCAGAATCCAATCAAGGGGGCAAGAAGAAATATTTATCAACAATTAAATGTTTCCATTGTCATGAATTCGGGCACTTTGCCACAAAGTGTCCACACAAGAAGGAAAACAATAAGACCTCAAGAGTAGCAGCAGGTGAAGCTTTGGCTTCACAGTTCGAGCTTGAATTTACCCTTATTACATGCATGACCAATATAGTGATGGGGAGTGTGTGGTACTTGGACTCAGGTGCATCATTTCACATGACAAGGAATAAAGACTTCTTTAGTGACTTAGAAGAAAAAGATTTGTATATGCACATCGAGATGGGGGATGACAAAAGGTATAGCGTGACTGGGATTGGTACAGTCACCTTTCAGAGGGAATCAGGCTCCCCCCTCAAGATCAAGGATGTCATGTTCATTCCAGGCCTAAAGAAAAATCCTGTATTTGTTGCAATTTTGGAAGAATGTGGTTATGATGTGATATTCAACAAAGGAAAGGCATTCTTAAGATGCATAGCCATGGGACAAATGAAGTAGATCAAGGTTCGTGTGAAGAACATGTACAAGCTAGATGTGGAGGATTGTGTTGCATCGAGCACAAAGGTGGAGAAGATACAGAGTCGTGATGTTAGTGAACTTTGGCATAGTAGACTTTTCCATTTGCATCATTGAGCTTTGAAGATCATGCAACAGATAACCATAAGCCTCCCCAAAGGAGCACTTGAGCAGCAGGATGTATGCAAAGGATGTACTTTGGGGAAGTACACAAAATCCACATTCCATGATTGGGACAATAAAACACATGCAATCCTTGAAAGGATCCACTTTGATGTTTGTGGACCTTTCTCAACAGCCTCCACTGCCAAGCACAAATAATTTTTATTAATGACATCCCATGGAAGTGTTGGATATTCTTCACATGGAAGAAGGATGAGACATTCTCCAAGTTCGTAGAATTCAAAGCAATTGTTGAGAAAGAACCAGGAAAGAAGGTGAAGGCTCTGAGGAGCGATAATGGGGGTGAGTACATGTTGAATGAATTTAAAAATTTATGTGCAAAAGAACGCATTCAACGACAGTTGACAACACCCCACAACCCACAGTAGAATGGGGTGGATGAGAAGAATAATCATAGCATTGTGGGAGCAATGAGGGCGATGTTGCATGATCAAAGCCTACCTATGCATTATGGATCGAGGCATGCAACACAATAGTCTATTTGCAAAACTGGAGTCCTCATCGGATTCTTGCCATGATTACACTGAAGGAGGATTTATTGGGCAGAAAGTCAAATATGTCGCACTTTAGGATTTTTGGAGCCTTTGTTTACTACCATGTCTCCAAAGAATCAAGGAAGAAGCTAGAGTTGATAGCAGAATTCAGGGAATTTGTGGGTTACACAAAAACTCCTCACAACTACCATGTGTACTTTCCATCCCTCATAATGATAGTTCTGCGAAGGAATGTAAAATTTGATGAAGGTCAAAGCGATGTGGTGCTCTCTTAAGAGGGAGCTTCAAATCCCACTAGAAGAGGAGCTTTTAACTCTAAAGGAGGAACCTCAAGAAGTTGTGGAGCAACCACAAATTGACGAGCAGAGAGTGGAGACAACCACTCAGGCAAAACCATCTAGAGAAGGTAGGAAAAGGACCAAGGAAGCTAAGAGACTTTTGTAGGATGCGAGGGAGAATGTGGGTGCTCCATCAAATCAACGCAGGCAAAGAAGGTCATCAGATCGATACACTAGCTACATGGCTTTAATGACTGAGCTTTGAGAGACTGAACCATCCTCTTTCGAGGATGCAGTAAAACAACCTTTGTGGGTTGATGGAATGGTGGAGGAATACAAATCCATTATAAATAATAGTGTTTGGGAAGTGGTCCCAAGATCAACAGATAAATTAGTCATGGGTTCGAGATGGATCTTCCAAGTAAAGCATGCAGTAGATGGAAGCATAGAAAAGTACAAGGCCATATTTGTGGCCAAGGGCTACTCTCAAGTTGAAGGGATTGAGTATGAGGAGACCTTTGCTCCTATAGCGAGGTACTCATTCATCATATCAATTCTTGCTTTGGCTACACAAATGGGGTGGAAGATACACCAAATGGATGTAAAAATTGAATTCCTCAATGAAGTTATTGAGGATCAAGTGTTTATCGAGCAACCAGAAGGCTTCAAGATTTTTGATTAGGAGTCTCATGTGTGTAGACTGAAGCAAGCATTGTACGGTCTCAAGCAAGCACTCTATGCTTGGTACACTAGGATCAATAGCTACCTCACTAGTTTGGGCTTCACCAAAAGTGAATGAAATCTAAAGCAGTGCTTTTGCAAGCTAACATACATCAAAACGACAACAAACGCTCGCTAAAATCAAGTAGACAACACTCACACAAGTCGAAACACAAAAAGAGACAGAAACAAAGCGTAAAACATGGAACGTGCGCTTACCTCGAATTAACTTAGCTGAATGTGACGATGACTCCTAGATGCAATGTGGGATGTCAGAGCTACAAGATCAATGTGAGGAAAGAGCTTTGTAGCATCCAGTAAATAAGTTTTAATAAAATTGAGGTTATGACGCGCATGCCACAAATCTAGGAAACATGACACTTGGCGGAAGGTTTCTAAAATGAGCCTTTCATGTAACCTCCAACTGCTAAAAATAGGTCCCTAAATCTAGGGATGCATTTGCATGCAGCCTTGGGAAAAGCAATCCATGCATGCAAATCAATTTTGCTCAGTCCCGGAGGGAACCAGTCATCCTAAAGGCACATGCATCGGTTTGTGAGCCTGGGATGAAAGTTTGTGCAATTCCTGGGCTGAGCTAGGCTAGTTGTCCCAAAGGGATTGCACAATTTCTGGGGTCAACAGGGGACTGCCTTCTAGAATTGTGCATTTTTTGGGCTGAGCAACAGTAATGAGTTAGATTACGCAGTTTTTTGGAGGAAGACTGCCTGACTGCTCTGTGCAATATTGGAGCCTAGCAGGCTAGCAGGATGATTTGCGAAATTTATGGAGGGAAGGCTAGTTCCTCCAGAGTTGTGCAATTTTATGAGGGAAGCCTGACAGACTCATTTGTGCAATTCTTGAGCTGAGTAGGCCGGCTCGCTGATTTGCACAATTTTGTGGGGGAGTTGCTTGGCCAACACATGGTCTAAGTCCGGAAAGACAACCTATGAGGGGAGTGAAGCAAAATAACATGCACAGGATGAAAAGACACTAAGAAACAATTGAAGCCTATATGCTTAATGATCCAAGACATGCTGTTGAGGATGGTTGGTAGGGAGGCTCCAAAACGAAGCTAAGGTAAAATTTTGGAGGGTGGTTGTAGCCGCTACAACAATAACCTCCATTTCCTCCTCCATGTCCGCCAACATGTCCAGTCCAATAAGTACCATGTTCACTGGATCACTCCAGGCGATGCGAGTGTTACAACTCCGCCCATATAATTCCTCGAAAAGAGTCATCCTAAATGACTCCTCATAACCATTATTATATGCGAACTCCACCAATTGTAGATACTCTTCCCATTTTCTCTGTTGGTGCATCACGTACATCCTCAGCATATCTTCCAAGATCCTATTGACTCTCTATGTCAGACCATCTGTCTGTGGATGATACACTGCGTTGAAGGTCAACTTTGTACCCAAACCTACAAATAGCTCCTTCCAAAACTTGGAAGTTAACTTTTCATCCCTGTTTGACACAATCTCCTTTGGAACACCATGTAGTCTCACTATCTCTCTGATGAACACTTGTGCTACCTCACTAGATGAATAAGTAGTCTTTACCAAAATGAAGTGAGCTACCTTGCTCAATCTGTCAACCACGACCATAATAGAATCATGATGTTTCACTGTCCTCGGAAGACCTGTGATAAAATCCATGGAAATGACCTCCCATTTCCATTCCGAAATCATTATATGCTATAGTAGACCTCTTGGATTCTTGCACTCTGCCTTTACTTGTTAACAATATAAGCATCTAGCCACAAACTTAGCCACTTCTTTCTTCAGATTTGACAAATAGTATAACTTATTTACCGCCGTTAATGTCTTATGATATCTTGGATGACCCGAATACGGTTTCATATGAAACTCCCTCAAGATAAGCTTCTTGAGCTCACTGTGATTCAACACATAGATCCTGTCTCAAAACCTCACCAAGTCATCTGCCATGAGATGATAGTCTACATCTCGATCACATGTACCTGTACCTATGCTTGATTGTAACCTGTGCATAATATACATGTATTTGTCATCCCGTTGTCCCGCCTGCAAAATCCCATCCTATAACTCTATCCCATAAGAGCTTATAACTACTATATGATTTACTTGTACCTTCCTGCTAAGAGCATATGCAACTTGGTTCTCCTTCCCTATGATGTATCTTATCTCGAAGTCAAACTCACTAAGGGTAGCCAACCATCTAGCTTGCTTGACATTTAAATTCAGTTGTTCAAACAAATACCTCAACCCACTTTGATCGCTCATCAATGTAAACCTACTGCCTAGAAGATAATGCCTCCAAATCTTCAATGCATGTATAATCGATGTTTGCTCAAGATCATGTGTCGGGTAGTTCTGCTGATGATCATTCAATTTCCGTGACTCATACACACTACCTGTCCTTGCATGAGAACTCCACCAAGTTGCAAGCATCTGTACACACAACAAACTCCTGGTTGGGATCCACAATCTTTAGCATTGGTGCATGTGTCAACAATTGCTTAAGTTGCTCAAAACTATCTTCACATTCCACCTTCCATTCAAACTTCTTATCTTTCCTATAATGATTTGATAGAATATGCTATGCGTGAGAAGTTCCTGATAAACCTTCTGTAATAACTTGCCAATGCCATAAATGATTTCACCTCATCTACATTCTTAGGAGCTTCCCATTCCATGATGGCCCTTATCTTTTCTGGATTTAATGCCATGCCTTCCTTGGAGACAAGATGTCCTAAGTAGTGTACTTGAGTTTGAAAGAAGTTGCACTTACTAAGTTTAGCATACAATTGATGCTCTCTTAGCAATCTCAACACTGCTGCTAAATGTTTGACATGTTCCTCCTCGTTCTTAGAAAATACCAATATGTCATCAATGAATACAATAAAAAACTTGTCTAAATAAGGACACAACACACTATTCATCAAACACATGAATGTAGCTGGAGCATTAGTTAAGCCAAATGGAACAACAACAAAATCATGATGCCCATACATGGTCTTGAACGTAGTCTTGAAGATATCCTCTTCCTTGATGCATACCTGATGGTATCCTGATCTCAAGTCGATCTTAGAGAACATTGTTGCTCCCTTTAGATGATCAAACAAATCATCAATCATCGGAAAAGGGTACATGTTCTTGATCATTATCTTATTCAACTACCTATAATCAATGCACAATTTGAGATACCATCTTTCTTCTTTACGAACAACAGTGGTGCATCCCAATGCGATACATTGGGTCTGACGTATCTTTTGTCCAAATTTTCCTTTAGCTGCAACTTCAACTCAACCAACTCAGGTGTGCTCATCCTGTAAGGTGCTTTCGATGCTAGAGCTGTCCCTTGCACTAACTCAATAGAAATGTCTACCTCCCTGTGAGGTGGAAACTCTAAAATGTCCTAAGGAAATACATCCTGAAACTGTTGCAATACTGGGTACTTGCTCAACACATCAACATCCTCAAGATCCTTGCCCTTGTCA
>APFE030574489.1:0-16901 GCA_000404065.3 Pinus taeda
TCTAGTCCATGGTATTTGTCCCATAGTATTTTTCCCATAGGTTTCACCTAAATATAACCCATTTTTTAAGTGTTCGTAAATATAAGGTGACTTATGGAGTAAATATAAAAAAATGTTTTATTTGTTTACCATACCTCTCGTTTATTTATATTTTTATTAATTTACCATACCTCTTTTACAAATATGGTATTTTCCCCATGGGATTACTTAAATAAAACCTTTTTCTTGAGCCTTCATAAATAGAATGAGGGTTATGGACTAAATATAAAAAGAGGTTTTATTTATTTACCATGCGTCTAGTTTATTTATATTTTTATTTATTTACCATACCTTTTGAGTAAGTATAAAAAGACGTTTTATTTATTTACCATACTTCCACTTTACTTATATTTTTATTTGTTTACACCTTTGCATGTATATAAGGTGACTTATGGAGTAAATATAAAAAATGCTTTATTTATTTATCATACCTCTCATTTATTTATATTTTTATAATTATGCTTTATTTATTTACCATAGCTCTCATTTATTTATATTTTTATTAATTTACCATACCTCTTTTATAAATATTGTATTTGGGCCTTTGGCCCATAGAATTCACTTAAATAAAACCTATTCTTGAAAATGGGCGAATGGATTCACTTAAATAAAACTTATTCTTGAAAATGGGCAAATGGAAGGTTGTAACTCCTAATTTCAAGGGTAAATTTACCTTTTTTACCCTCTCCCTTAAAATAAGGTGGGCTATTTGAGGTGATTTGTAAAAATGTACTATGATACAAAATATTCGCCCACTAAAAATTTAAAACCCCTTAATTTCACCAAAGGGCGAACATTCGCCCCTAAAATTATCCTTGCCCAGCACGAAGTAGAAAAGCTTAGGGAGCAAACGGTCTCCCGAGAAAAATATGAAGAACTACAGCAGAAACTAAGGAACACCAACTTATCTGAAAGCCAAGCCTTCGAAGGATGGCAGAAGGAACAAGAGAAAGTTGCAAAGGTAACTCGTAGATTAGATGTAGTTATCAAACAGATGGATACCTTGTGTTCTCTATACAATGACGTCCTAGCATGTAGAGCCCCTGCCAAGAACTATGCCCTATTTTTAATGGAAAGGTATTTACAATTGAAAATAAAGGCTGTAAAAGCAGGTGCTCCCATACAAATTAACACTATAGATGATTTCATAAACTGCTGTAAACATTACGGGGTAAAAGTGCAGAGATTATTGTGTGAATTTTACTTGCATAACCTTGTACTAAAACAAGAGACTGAACTGAACCCTGGCCCTTTTGTTAGGGACATTCAATTGCAATCATTTATCTCATTTGCAGTCAATCAAATTAAATGGCTCAAAGCCTACAACTCTTTTCAAAGTCAAGAAAACGGATTAGATCTATGGGTAAGGGCTGAGCCTAGGGACCCAGCACAGTTATGGAGGAGACATAGAAATCTCATGAAGGCTCCAAGAGTGATTGAAGCATTACGACCCATGCATGAGGCAATCATTCGGCAGGGACTTGAATACTTTTCCTCTATTAAAGACCCTGCCATTGATGTAGCTAAATTTCGATATTGACTATCTAATCCGAATATCCAGCTCAGAGAACCATTTAAGTATGAGAACTTTAAACTTGCTGCCAACCGTTTTCCGCTCTATGGAAAAACTGTTTTGAGGGAAGGGCCATCCTAGTTAATATATAGATTCCGGAGTCCAGTCATTTGGCATCCTACACTTGGATATAAGGCCCTGTATGAGATGCCTGAGGGTCAGACAGGCCATTTCTTTGATCATTTAGTTTCGCATCACAGCTATAGGCCCTCACATGAGATTCCATCTCCAGCCTACTCACTCACTGCCTTGCATGTCAACTACAATGTTTTCACGAGGCCATGAAAAAGGGTAAGTTGGGGGGTGTGTGGAGTATCAAAGAAGGTATGTTTTGATGGTTATTTCAGTATCTTTTTATTAGGACTTATAAGCCTTTTTGCATTAGAAACTTAGAAAATAACAAAGAATTATAATGAAACATGTGAGATTAATAGAGAGCGCTGATAATTGTCATTTCCATGTACAGGAGGGAGGGAAAACGGAAAGTGGCCATCCTAAAGGAAAAGACAAAGATGAATTAATTGTTGTCCCTTCGACGGGAGACCACATGCAAACCAGATCAAAATGAACCAACCCAGGAAAGGAAGCGGAGATACCAGCGCGGCGCAGAAAAGAGAAGAAGTAACTCAGGATTAACCATTCTGCGAATCCCTGAAGATCCTTGATCCTAAGGGATCATTGTTTTATCTATTTCTGCATCTAGATATCTCCATCATCATCCTTATATAAGGGATAGCATTGTTGGCTAGAGGGGGATGCCTTTATGTAATTTCTTTTAAGAAGATCAAGACTATGATCGTTATGTTTTGTTAAGACTTGAGTTATTGTAATTTTACTTCATGCATTAATACAGACTTGGTTACTCTTTTATCTTTGAGCTTGGATCAACCTTAAGCAGTGTACCCCTGGAGACTAAGGGCCCGGCCGTGGAGGACACTTGCTCTTGTACCATTACATGTGGTTTCTGTGTGGTTTGCTTATCGACGTGATCTGGTAATCTGTTGTGTTTTATAAAGTTTATGTTACCTACTCTGTTGTGTTTAACTCATCTAATATTCCTGCAAACAAAATTATTGTATTGACGCTGCATCATGTTACTATTCCTTTACGTGTTGGTATAATGCGGGTAATCTCTATAAGATACTGTCATTTCATTTTAGAGTTCTTGTGTTATGCGATTGTGCCTTAGCATCATAGAATATATCTTGGAAGTTCTGATTTCATATGATTATCGAATCCTTGAATATTATCGTTTTCATCTTGAGATGCAATCGTATACTTTTACTTAGAGTGATAACGGAGTCAGATTAAGCACGTTGTGTTTATATGGTTTTCAGTGTTGTTCCATCTTGGATTCGTAGGTAATGTTGTTCCATAGTGCGTGTACATCTTTAAGAACAAAGGATTGATGTTTGGATTGGTGTGATTGAATAGATTCGCAGCTTATTGAACTTAGTTACTACTCATTTCCTTAAGTGTTGTTCCATTTCTGAATTGTTGTTCCATTTCTGAATTGCTGTTCCATTTCAGAATTGTTGTTCCATTTCTGAATTGTTGTTCCATTTCAAGGTTTTTGTTCTATTTAATTTCTTATTTGTTAAGAACGATCTCAGGCTGTAGTGAGCATCAACATCTGCTACCTAGCTCCCAGACCCCTGATCTGTTCTCATCAGTTTCTAAAGGGATGGGTTATTGCTACTGAACCCTTGACTGATGCATTGCTTTATATCCAAATGTGTGATTTAGCCTTTTGAAGTAGTTAAGTTGTAGACACGCATTAATTTACTTTTGTAGTTTTAAAACAGCTGTACTACGAGCATTACTCTGACAAATGTTAAGCCTCAGACTGAGACACTCTTTGAAATAGCAAAACGTTCCTAGGTTGACATATTAATGTGAGGTAACTAGAGGTGAAAGATACCCTTTTTATAGCTCTACAATCATCACTAACCTATAACAGTTCAGAGAATGTGCGAATTTACCTTATTAACCTACGACTAAAGACCAACAATCATGAAATATCCATAACAAAGATAAAATAGAAGTCTACCGTAACTGTTGCATGGAAAAAATACTCGAGAACTGGGCATGTTCATCCCAACCATGAAATTCCTCTCCCACTTTCACCCAAGCTAAGACCTACTTTCCATTAGAATCAACAACCCCCATGCCAATTACATATGTGTTATTCACACTTGTTATCTATGTGATTGTTGTGTATGCATGGTGGTGGCCATGGTTGTAGTTGTGTTTCCATATGAAAGTTGATGGATTTGTTGATGGATTTTTTGTCCTCATGAGTGTATTTTTGTTATGCATTGGTTATGCATGTCAGTGCTTATATGTTGTTATGCATACATTGACATGGTTATGGTTTTCATGCATGACATCATGGTATGTGGTCAATATAGTCATGTATGGTAATTGAATGGTGGTTCAAATTATGATTATATGCTAATATGATTATGATTACACATGTATTTGTGCTAATCTGGTTGATCTTGCAGGCAAGATATCCTATCTTGAACTAAACTGAGGTACGTTGGTTATGGTATGTTTTGGTTTAAGCTGACATGGTATACTTGCAGGAAGAAGATCAAATATGACTAGCAAGATGGTAGACTAAAATTCAAGAGACTTTACCTATGGATCAGATGAGTAGCATGGTTTTGGGAACGCTTCTAAAATAGCAGACACGTTAAGAAATTTGGAAGAGAAAATAAGAAGTTGAAAAGTAGATAATGCAATCAGATCTTGTCAAAATTGTATAGATAGGGAGCATATATGATCAACCATGGTTAGAAGGATAGGACTAATCAGGCATATGACATTAGATCTCATGGTTGGCAAAGGTCAGTTAGGGATGACATAATCAAAGATAGCAAGTTCTGAGATATGTCAGATATGATAGGTGATGAACAAAGGTTCTATTCTAGTTTTGGTTCTGACGGGTACCATGGTCATCCTCATTATCATCCTTAGAGGATGAGTGGCAGGGGATAGCTTCCAGATCATTTCAAGAAATCCAAGCCACCTACCATTGATGGGGATTTGAAGAAGTCAGACAATGTAAATGCATGGATACTTAGGATGACAAAGTTCTTTGATTTTCATTATTACACAAAGAACATGAAGGTAAAAATAACTATCTTCAACCTTAAGCAGAAAGCAGACATCTGGTGGGAAGACGTGAAGTGACTTAGAGACATTAAGACCGAGGAGTTGACTTGGCATGAATTCGAGATACGCTTTAGGAAGAAATATCTATCAAAGAGGTACTGCAATAGCAAGGTCAAGGAATTATATGAGATAAAGATGGGAACAATGATAGATGAGGATTATACAACCATGTTCATGGAGTTGTTGAGGCATGCATATTATGTTAAGGATGTAAGATCCAAAGTTGAAATATTTGTCAATGGATTTCCGTTAGCATTTAGAGATTGAATTGAGTATGATGAGCCTCATTCACTTGAAGAAGTCATTGGGAAATTGAGGCATTGTTATGAGAAATTAAAGTGTAAGAAACAACCTCAGAAAGGTTGAAAAGGGAAAGAAAAACCTAAAGGTAAATGAAAACCAAAAAGAACAAGACCCTTGAATGTTGTAGAGAAAGAAAATGTTGCACCTTACAAGAAGCTTAATGGGTCGTAATATTGAGGACAACAGAATAAATTTGATCGTAAAGGACAGTTGAAGTGTTGGATATGCTGAAAGGAGCATCTTAAGAGGGATTTTATATAGAATTAGGGTGGTAGGCCTGAGATTTATAGTACATAGGAAGCATAGACAATTGGGAATGTTGGGTAGAGCATTCCTTGAATTTATGGAGCACTGGATAAAAAGAGGGCACATCACCAGGTGTATATTATCAAGTTGGACAGTAAGATTTTTTATTAAGTTGTTTCTATTTTGATTGACCCTGGGTCTAATTATATCTATGTTAGTCCTAACCTGGTGGATAAGTGTGGTTTGAATAAAGAAATGCATAGAGAATCCTAGTTAGTGAAGTTAGCTGCAGGTGCAAAGAAGAGAGTGCATAACTGGGGAAGAACTTTTGCATTTAAGTTAAATGGTATAGCTACCTTAGAAAATTTGAATGTATTTCTATTGCGACCATATAGTATGCTTTTGGGTATGGACTGGTTGTATCTTCATACGAATAAGGTATATTGTTTGACAAATCCATTGAGTTCTATGATGAAACTAGGGAACAATAGATCTTCCAAGGTAAGAAGAAGGCAATATTAGTTAGAATGGTGACAACTATGCAAGAAAAGTTTAGTCATAGAAAAGGGTGTATGTTATTTGAAGTGCATATTTAAAGTGATAAAGCTAAGTATGTTGAGGATACAAAACTTATGAAAAGTTTCACGATCTTGCAACAGTTTCAGGATCTGTTCCCATGTGATATTTTAGAGTTGTCGCCTCAGATAGAAGTGTCCCTCTCTAATGAGTTGGAATGAGGGCTAGAACTAGCATCAAAGGCACCACACAGGACGAGAACACTAGAGTTAGTAGAGTTGAAGCTCTAGTTGAAGGAAATGATTGAGAAGGAATAAATTAGGCCAAATGTATCACCTTTGGGTGCACCAGTATTGCTTTTGAAGAAGAATGATGGTACTCTAAGGTTATAAATTATTTACAGGAACTTGAACAAGGTGACTATCAAGAACATGTGCCCATTTCTAAGGATTTATGATTTTTTTTACTAGTTGAAGAAACCAACAATATTCTTGAAGATTGACTTAAGATAAGGATACCATTAGGTACACAGTAAAGAAGAGGACATATACAATAATGCCTCCTGAACCAGGAATGAGCATTATGATTTTTTTGTAGTTCCATTTGGTTTGTCTAATGCTCCAACAACCTTTATTTTCTTGTTGAATAGAGTGTTTCATCCTTATCTGGACAAGTTTGTTATTTTATTCATTGATGACATGTTCATATATTCTAAAAATGAGCAAGAGCATGCCCAACACATGGAAATAGTATTGATATTTCTGAGAGAGAATAAATTGTATGCTAATATTAGTAGATACAATTTAATTTAGATAAAGGTACATTACTTGGAACATGTCGTTCCCAAACAAGGCATAGTAGTGCACATAAAGAAGACAAGAGCTATCGTGGAATGGGAAGCTCCTAGAAATGTGGATGACGTAATATCATTTATGGGGCGAGAACATTAATATAGGAGGTTCATCATGAACTTCTCTCACATTTCATTTCCTATTACTTCACTTCAGAGGGAAGGTAAGAAATTGGAATGGACAAAGGGATGTGTAGCCAATTTTTAGCAATTGAAGTAGTTGTTGACAAATGCTCCAGTTTTGAATATGTAGATCTTGACAACGACTTTTTTTGTGTAGAGATTCATGTAAGAGAGGACTTGGTGGAGTCTTAATCCAAAAAGGGTAGGTAATGTGCTAAGGGTCATGAAAAATGAATGAGCATGAGAAGAATTATCTAACACATGATCTTGAGTTGACAAGAATCATCTATGCATTCAATATATGGATGCACTATCCTCTTTGAAGGAGGTTTATATTGATGAACGATCATAGTGCATTGAGATACTTGTTTGACCAACCAAATATGAATTCTAGACAAGCTAGATGGCTGGCCACGATTAGTGAGTTTGACTTTGAGATTAGGTACATCAAGGGTAAGCAGAATAGAGTTGCAGATGATCTTAGTAGGAGAGTACATGTGAATCACATAGTAGCTATGAATTATTATGGGACATACTTATAGGATCAGATCTTACAAGAAGGAGAACATGATGATAGGTACATGGATCTTATGCATAGGTTACAACAGGTTAAAACTAATGTGTATTATCATCTTACAACAGATGGTTTGGTTAGATTTAGGGACATGATATATGTGCTCAATCAAAGTGAGCTCAAGAAGACTATATTACAATAATTCCTTGCAAAACCATATTCAGGTCACCCAAGACACCATAAGGCATTCACATCTGTGAAGAAATTTTATCATTGACCAAATTTGAAGAAGGAGGTGGTAGAATTTATTATTAAATGCTTGGTCTATCAACAGGTGAAAGCATAATGTAATCATCCCACTATATTACTACAACTGATTCTGACTCTAAAATGGAAATGGGAAGTAGTTTTAATGTATTTCATTACAAGTTTTACGAGAAAATATAGACAACATGATTCCATCATGGTTGTGGTGGGCATGTTGACAAAGTTAGAAAACTTCATTCCATGGAATTCCACTTATTCAGGTAATGATGTAACACAAGCCTTCATCCGAGATGCAGTGAGTATGCATGGCATTCCAACAAATATTGTATCAGAAAAAGATGCTGAGTTCATTTCCAAGTATTGGAAGGAGTTGTTTGTAGGTTTGGGGACAAAGTTGACCTTCAGGAAAACTTATCATCCATAGAAATATGGATAGACAAAGAGGGTTGTTATATGGAATTTACATTTACGGATAAAGACATTTTCCCTAGGTAGGTAGCTATAACTAGAACAACAGAAAGAAAGTAGTTTAACCTTTTCCTACAGTAGATAGATGAGATGAAGGGACTTACTTCTAGTCTTTCCCTTCTTTGATCCCCTTTGAATTGCTTTTATCACTCCCACTTGAAATAAATCTTCTCAATTGGTACCTTTATCAACAGAAACAGAAACAACAAATGATCAAAGCATACATGATCTATCTACTATAAACCAATGTAATCGAAGACATTAAAACACATAATAATCATAGATATGAACAAGAATATGAGAAAAGTAATAAACACTTTCTTAATGTAGAAGGAAGAGATTCACCCAATATAGTTCAATCTTGTGCCACTCCAACAGCTTCAGTCCAACCCTTGCCACATCAACAACACACCAATCTAGTAGCATAACATTGCTTGACATGAACTCAAATCTCAAACCAATAGAAATTCCTTGCAAACTACATATTCTAGTCCCCTCATCACTATGATGAGTGCTCAATTTATAGGGAAATGTAGGTGGTTTTATCATAAATGAGGGTATTGAATGGCTTCCAAATTTGGAGTCGGTTTCCATGGAGCGAGGGACGAGAGGTGATGAGGTTAATTGATCCTTATCCTATCCAATTTGGAGCTCATAGGAGGATATAAGAGATGGGATCCTTCTAGAATGATCTATAATCAAGGAATATTTCCATAACCCTATGGAAATTTCACTCAATCTCTCCCAGCGTAGGTCGAGGAGGCCTAAGTCCACTACAATGCAGGCCTAAATGGGTATGCCTACTCTATAGTGTAGTTACACTTGACCAATGCTACATTAGTGTCCCAAGGAGGCATTTCAACAAGGCTTCAGGCTAGGAAGCTTTCATGGATGGAAGCGTTCAATGATATGACTTGTCTAGGGAATGTAACAATTGGATTAGGGTTTTATGAGCCCTAATTGTACTGATCTGAATGTCGGGAGTGATGTGCCGAAATAGACATGTAACAGTTGCCCCCTAAAGCATGAAGTCAAAAATGATAATGTCGAGTGATATGCTTTACGATGTGATGGAGAGGATTTGAAGTGGACGGTGACCTGCCTCGATTACAATACATAATATCATGATATTTTGAACTTTTCATGAATTGCTGAGGGAAGGCATACCCATACTCAACATATAAACTTTTCATTACATGTACATAAATCAAATAATTGCCTACAGATATAGACCCATGATAGGATGACCGTCCATGTAAAGCCATTGTACAGATGATTTAGTACTCTGTTGAAACCACAACATAGATGGATGAAGCTAGATCCGAGATCTTCTATCTCGTCCAATCATTTCCTCAAGTACAAACCTAACTATCTGAATCTATGATCTGAAGTCGAACATGGGAAGACATCATCTGATTACCAACCAATGATGTAAGCCGTTAACAGATGCGAGAGAGATCATCGATAATGATAATGATTCTCAAGGTACCGCAGTACATTTTGCATGGTGTGAATAAATATTTTGATGTCGAACACCATACAAAGTCTTTCAGTCGAAGGCCAATGATGTTAACCTATCGCGGGAAGCAAGAAAATTGCCAGTGATATATGTGGGTACTAGAAGGGTTTTTCTAAGTCAAATTCTTGGATAATGTGTTGATGTCAACTAGAAGTGACTTGCCAAAGGAGGGCCTTGATGTATCCCCCATCAACAACACAAATGAGTGTAACGATTTTGAAGACAAAATTTGACTGACAACACAAGGTTTAGGAATGGTGGTCATGAAAATGAAGGTTTATGAATATTGCGAAGGATGAAGTGTACTGAGTGACTTCTCTTTATCATGTTAGTGACATTGAATGAATTGGTAGCATTGACCCAAAACCAAAGTGATGGATGGTGTGATAGATCATAGGTATGATAACCATCAAGAAGATAACCCTACCGAAATAGTCATAGAGATGAAGTGAAAGTGTCATGTTTAAGAGTGACTTGCTACAATAAAGTGATTTATCCCTTTTTCCATTTTCCCCAATCATTGCTGATCAATACCTCTTTATTTTTTAACAAGCTTGGGGAGGATAACATATGCTTGTAGTATAATTCCACCTTTTGGGTAAATCCATCTCTATGTTATGTTTTAACTAGCCTAGTGAAGGTGCAACTTAGTCTTGTCACGATGGACAAGTTTGTCACTATTTGATGTTTTAACGAGTTTAACGATGATGAGAACTCGGTACCTTTCATGTTTAGAGAGTTTGAAAAGGAACAAAAAGAAAACTCCACAAGTTCTTTTTCATAAATCTGTCTCTCAAGTATGAAAAAGCGTAAAATAATACAAGAGATAACCTATTGACCATGCTCAATCAATGTATTTCTTTTTCATTAGTAATCCATCTTAGTCTGGAAAAGGGTTAAACTTATACTAAGTATATTCCGTTTCAAATCTGTTAACGAGCTGAAAAGGACAAGCGCTCGACAATCTTTTCATATTTTGAGAGTCTAAAAAGAGCTTAAAGAGGACTCCACTTAGAGGAACGAGAGGTGTCTAGGATAGCAACTGGTTCTGGAGATGTTGGAACTTTTCAAAATATGTTGATTTATGTGAAGAGGCTAGCTAATAGGACAACTCACTGCAGTTTCTCCTCGAAAAGGGTAAAACAACCAAGTGAAAGAATATGATCGGCCAAGCAGATAGTGACGATGGAAGGAGAAAAACCAAGGCTCATCTGACAAAAGAGGCTGATAGATTGGTAATCATGAGGGTTAAAATGGAGAAGGGTTCATTTTTACACAAGCTTGAACCATAGGGAACTATGATTGGATTCAGTTTCATGTTTGCATAAGATTGAAATAGAAAACTATGCTTGGATTGGTTTACATGTCCCCAACATGATGACCCGATTCTATGTGCATGCCCTCCAAGCTTCGTTACATTCACCTAAGTAGACTACTCATGGCTATCAGGCAGATGGAATGAAGGTTCATTTACGAGATCAAGTGAAAGACTTGACTCGGATTTTATGAGATCTAATCAATGACTCAAATTATAACTTTGATCCAAGGGACCTTGTTTCATTTTTTAATGAGATTGACACGAAACAAGGAACTATACTCAGATTCTTTGTTTCATTTTCTTTAATGAGTTTGACATAGTAAAATAACTATCCTCGTATTTCTTGTTTCATTTTTTAACGAGATTGACACAAGAGAAGTAACTATGCTCATGCCCTTTGTTTCATTTTTTAACGAGGTTGACACAAGATCAGGAACTATCCTCATATTCTATGATCATGACCTATAAGAGGTGATGACCTCCAAGATCTTCTCATTATATTGGAGAATAATGCTCTGGAAGGGATACGTAGCAAGGAATCAATTAGAGAGATATCGTTATAATGCCCCCAGTACATAATGCACAACATCATTGAATTGATTGTCAGTTGACGCAAGCATGGAATAGGTTGCCACATAATTAACCCATGGCAGGGAAGATACCATTGGAATAAAAGGACCATTTATGGAATATGGTTGAATGGAACCATTTCTGGACTAGGAAATGAAAGCTGGTCAATGGTGACAATTCTGCCTTTGAGCGAGAAACACATCACTCGAAGGAGTATTGAAACAATGGCTCCCATGTCATGAACATAGTCACACCCAGGAAGTAAATTGTAATCTAAAGGGTTAGGGACTACCATCACATTGAGACAAATAATATTTCCTCCCAAAGCAATAGGCAACTGAGGAAGGATCCCTAATGGCTGATTGGTTCCTATGTTAAAAGCCAACAGATTCCGGGTAATAGGCACAAGTGGTAGTGAACCGAGCACTTGCGAGATAGTGGAGGAAGGATACTCACAGATGCATATTCATCTATAGTAGTGTGAAATATAATCATATTACAAACTTGTACTATTATCTAGAAAGGCACATAAGAAGGAAGACGACATCCTTCCAGTCAATTGCAATCAAAGGAAGTGACCAAACTACTTGGAGGGGGTACTGTAAGAATGGGAGAATTACCCCCTTGAGTTATGAGAATGGGGGGATTTTCCTCCTGTCTTGATGGAATAGGAGGGTTTCCTCCAAGCTTATTGCTATCCAAGGAAATGAAAAGAACCTGAGTGGTAACATACTCACTCTCTATGGGAAAGGCACAATTAACTAAAGGTGAAATCAGGTCAACTGTTTCTTCGACCTGTGATTGGTCAGGTATAGACTCATGGGACTGACATTTAGAAAGAGTGGCTGTTGTAGATGGCTACCAACTTTGAGGTGATAGCCTAGAATTTGACGAATGGTTCATATCATAACTAATTGACTACGTGTTAATAAGATTATCTACGTGTGTTTCCTCCCAAGGGTCGTGCTTGTCTCACCAATCAATGTCAGTCTTACTTTGACTTCTTACTCCCTGAGCACTTCAATCTGCACCGTTGATCTGTCTTCTTCAGATCTAATGAATATCACATCATATGATGTGCCAACTAGCCGAACGATATCCATCGTCAATCTATCCCATTCGATCCAATGGTTATCGCACAATCTTGCGTGATTTCTTACAGAACTGATATCAGGTTGAGGGCAAGCGAGAAAAGTGGTTTTCCCATGCTACTTGTGACCAACTTAGGTTAATCATGTAGTTTGGAGAAATACCATTCCCATTTATTTTCCACCTTATATACCACTTACTTCCTTTTAATCCCACTCACGTGCTCAATGAATAACTTTAAGAACGATTGTTTAATAAAAGGTGTAGCTTAATCTCGAAATTGAACATTAATGGTAATTGACAGTGATTAATAATAAAACACATCAATGGGAATAATGTCTGGGTAGGGTCCAGAATACGAATCCGCAGATTCAACAGAATTTCACAATAGGAATAATACACTATGCCACTCTAAATTAATTTATTTAATAAAATAGAAATTATAGAGTCTTGGTCCTCTTGGCTCGATTACAACAATATTTCTGACCTCTATTTCACTCTCAAGTCCTATCTCTCTCTCTTAATTTCTCGCTTCTCACTCTCCTATTACATTCTCAATCCATGATTACATTTTTTTCCCTTTCTTTTATGCATCAAATTCTATCCTAACAACATTGACAACTCAATCTCTATTTTTATCAGCTCAACTATTAAATCCATATTCTCAAGCTCTAGTACACACCTATCCTAATGGTTATGTCCTGTTGTAAAAATAATACAATGATTTAATTATTACAATAATTGAAATAAAGATCAATTTAAGAGATCCAACCCTCTCTACTAAATTGATTTTGACCACTTAGGTCAATAAAATTCATCTCTTTTTAGCCACAACATGTAAACATACAATGGGTCACTTTGGAACCCCAGCAAAACATCAAAAGCTTATATATACAGGACATAGTCTGCAGGACAACCAAACTCTTCAGCACTACGACATCACCAAAGATTCAACAATTATTCTAAATCTCCGACTGTGCGGTGGATGCAATGGAACCAGCTCTAAAAATACAGGTTCCTTTTGGGATGCAGTGAAAGGAAAGGAAAAAATAAAAAATAAATCAACACCAGCACCAGAACTACCAGGCCCCTACATTGTTGAACAAAAGCTAGAATCACCAATGCTATAAGTATCTTGGCTAGAGGTAACTAATCTACACACAAATCTATCCAAAAATGAAGTTATTTGTAGATTTAATGGGTTCTGGCCAAAATCAGATGCTCTACACCAATGGATCTTTTCAACATGGACACCTAACTTTGAAATTTACCTATGCCCAAAAGGGCTTTTCATAGCTAGATTTAACATAGAACAAGAACGAGATAGCATCATCAATTACGGGCCTTGGTTCTAGGGTAGTGCTTGCATCTTCACCACTCCTTGGTCTCCTAAATTCGATGTCAATACAGTGAAAGTCTCAGCAATGCCAGTATGGGTAAGGCTACATGGTCTCCCTCTACATTTTTAGCATCTTAAAGTTTTAATTGTCATTGGGAACTCCTTGGGGAAATTCTTAAAAATGGATGAAGGCAGAGCTATCAGGGGAATATTTACATTTGCTAGAATATGTGTAGAAGTGGACCTGAGTTAGGGGCTACCTGATCACATCACTTTGAACTTCAATAATTCTTAATGGATACAACCGCTTGACTACGACAACACAATGTTCCATTGTCGGGGTTGCATGCAAACAGGGCACCTTCAATATGACTGCCCATTGGCTCGAAAGGACCCCAAGAGAACCAAGAAACAACAAAAAAAGGCCAAAGGGTGGCAACGTACCAACCCGTTGGAAGAAGAAGACATGAATGTGGATCCTACAGAGAACTTGACAAAACCTGCTACTCAAATGAGACATAAATACACTCAGGAAGAGAATGCCCCAGTTACTCATTTAGGGCCACACATTTCAGTTCTACAACAAGAACCACAAATGGAAGTAAGCAACATCAAACAAACCCATGGATCAAAGGGCTCATAATCTGACAAAGAACTTCCATTGATCCCAATGGAAAACCAGCTAGCTATTATTATACCCATTCCTAAGACTGGAGGTTGGAGATGACTCGAGAAGAAGAAGGGCTGGAAAGTATAGGCTAGCTGGAACTTATTTTTTTCTATTTTATTTTTTCTGTTTTTTCCTACCATTACAGGGATAGCCATCAACATATGCTTCATGCATCTACAAAATGTAATTTTTTCAAATGGATAAAATTACAACTTTTTCTACGGGAAAAAAAAACATGTGAACATACAATGACATTGTTGGCTAAGTCTGGATGCTCCTGCATCAGAATTTCGGGGAAGAAAAGAATCATCCATCAAAATTTCAGGATTGACTCCATACTTCTGCAACTTTGTTGTTGTCAACCAACTGGCATCCTCTATTGGTTGTCCCTTCCATTTGACTAAATACATAAAATAAACATGTTCCCTAGTTATTTTAGTTTCTCTTTTCTCTAGAACAACATCCACCTCTTTCTTGATTATTTTAGGCATTTTTTCTTCCCAATGTATAGTATGTTCTTCATATTCTGCATATTCATTCTATATCTCTGTCTCTGACTCATTGTACGGGTACAAATACACAACATTAAAGATAGGTGATTTTCGAATCCCTTCTGACAACTCAATTTCACAAGAGTTGGTTGAAAACTTCCTCACAATTCTTCATGGCCCTTTCTTTTTCATCTTTAGTTTATTATCAGTTCCAACAGGAAACCTTTCTTTCCTCAAGTGTACCATCACTAGATCACCCACTTGGAATTTTTTTTCCTTTCAGTTCATATCAGATCTTTATTTGTATTTTCCACTACTTTCCTGCAATCTGTCTTTGAAAACTTCTCGTACTCTACGCATCTGCTCTACAAACTCTTCAGCCTTTGCACTTATTGTCTCTTGTTTTATCAAATTTGTGATCTCATACACACCTCTTGGATTCATCTCAAAAATAGTATGAAATGGACTCATCCCAGTGCTTCCGTTAGTAGTGTTATTATAACAAAACTCAGCTTGAGCAAGTGCTAAATTCCAATTCCTAGGATTTTGATACAGTAAACTTCTCAACATGTTTCCCAAGCTTCTTTTTACCACTTCGGTCTATCCATGTATTTAAGGGTGATATGTTGAACTGAAACTAAGGTTGGCACCTAGTTTCTTCCAAAGAATTCTCCAGAAATGCCCAACAAACTTTATATCCCTATCAGACACAATACTCATAGGAAATCCATGTAACCTTACAACTTTTGAAAAGAATATATTAGTAATATGTGTTGCATCACTAGCATTTTTACATGCAATGAAATGTGCCATTTTAGAAAATCTATCTACCACAACATAAATGGAATCATTTCCTCTTGGAGTTCTAGGTAATCCCAAAACAAAATCCATACTAACTGCACTAATTGGTCAATTTCGTATTGTTAATGGCTGTTACAATCCTGTATTTTGGCTTCGCCCCATTACATACCGACATATCCTACATTTCTCAACAAATTTATTAACATCAGTTTTCATCTTTGGCCAGTAGTAAAAACAATTTACATAAGCAAAGGTTTTGTCTTTTCCAAAGTGTCCAGATAACCCTCCATTGTGTTTCTCCTTAATTATTTTTTCCCTCATAGTGTAGTGCCCACCCTAGCTTCTTGACTCTAATATGACATTACCTTGCATACTTTAGTCTATGAGTAACTCAGGCTGAGGATCCAGAAACGTGACTCTATTATCAGCGAATGTGATGGTTATGTATGTTCTCTATTAATATTATGATTACGATATAATTAATGGTTATGTGTATTCTCTATTGATATCATGATGGAGGTATTCCCTATGTTAGCTACTTACATTAGTTCTGGTTCACAATGAACGGTGATGTGAATGACCAGGTGATGGTAATTAATGCTATTATGACAATGACTAACACTGAAAAACCTGGTTACTGATTATTATTGAGTATGGCAGGAAAACCACTAGAGGCACTCGCACATGACGAGTTGACGACACCTGGTTTGATGAAAATTTATATTATTTTATCTTTGAAATTCTAATCGATTTTGAAACCTGCTATATATGGCTATCTATATTCTGATGATATGTCAATGGTTGCAGGCAGAGATGAGTTGCTTGGCCGAATGACTCACATATGGGTGATGGGGTTGTACAAGTAGATGGAACTACATGGGAGGGGTGGGATAGTGTCCCTGATCTCACCCACTAGCACTCCCGCCGTGACTTGGGCTGGAAGGGTTGAAACACCTTCGCCTTGAAGATAACGATGCCATGAGGGCAGGTCCAAAAGTTGGGTCGCTCATGAGGAGTTTACTGGG
>APFE030574495.1:3057-17282 GCA_000404065.3 Pinus taeda
TACTGGTGCAGTCCTTTACCAGTACGTAGGCTGCAACCTGCAGAGAGCTACAACTCTCTCTCGTTTTTCAATCTCTCCTGGAAGGGAGCTACAACCCCCTACTTCTTTTCAAGGACCACTTTTCATAAATTTTCAAACTAGATCCATATACATCAAATGATCATCAAGTACATGTAAATTATACAGTCAGATGCAATAACCAGATCAACAATAACAGAACTGAACCCATAACACCTTATCAACAAGAAAAATTCAACCAATAGGAGATCTTAAAACAGATACGCAGTTTTCTTTTTACTGGCCTGCGTCGCTACGCACTTCACCCTCTGCTTATCTGCGTATACCCACAGAGCTACTTCTGCTGTACTGCGAGGCCACGCACTGCTCCTTTCACTGATCTGCGTACAGTACGCACCAAAATGTACTATCGTGCCGCGTACTGCACAGTAGGCACACACCTAGAAGAACTATTGCGCCGCGTACTATCACAGTAGGTACGCACCCAGAAATACTGTCGCGCCGCGTACTCAACTAGTAAGCACGCACCTGAAACACTGTCGCGCTGCGTACCCACGCAATTCACCTTTGTCACCTCTACGTACCCACGCGCTGCCCCTTCGTCTCTTCTGCGTACCCACGCACTGACCCTTTGTTTCTTCTGCGTACCCACACACTGTCACTGTCGATCACTTGCGCACCTCTGATTAGCGCCAAAATACAGTCAGATACTTAGATCTGATCTTGTGCTCAAGAGATCACCCTTCACAGATTCGCTTCCAACTTCTCTTCTAAAGATCAAGCTTTTTAAAATTGAGAACTCAATGTCATATCTTAAGATATTCAATACTCAAAAGATGCTCAAGCCAAAATGATCTCCTTAGCTTTATATAGTAAAGCTCTTCCTTAAATCATGGATTAATACCACGGGCCGACACCATAATAACACAAAACCGTTGGCTAAATACCATGAGAAACCCCACGAGTGGGCGCTTTACTGTCTTGAAGTGTGTGCACTGGGGTACGCACCCCATGAATGGGTAACCCGCGTATTTGGACGCGGTCCCTGCACGGTATACCTGCGGGTACGCACCTCCTGAATTGTTCTCCTGCGTACTTCTTTATTTTCATCAAAATGAGAGCCATGCCATGGGTGTTGCCATCAAGTACAACATCTGAAACATATAATCATACCAGAACCATAATGCCAACAGTATCTTCCCAAAATGATTATGTTATGAGAGAGCTAACTTCAAATTTTCACCATAGAATAGACTTCATTCTAGATCAACAAACCATAGAATGCAAATATATAACCTCTAGTTGTCATCAGGAAAACTCAATTATGCCTCTCATTCCCGTGGATAAAAGAATGTTCATAATATTTGAACCAACGATGATTTCAAACCAATAATAAAACTTAGACCAATTGATCCAACATGAAAGTCACTCCAACTATCCCAACATGAAACTTAGATCAACTACACCATTAATGAAACTCATACCAACCTAAGCAAAACTCAGACCAACAGAGCCAATAATGAAACTTAGGCCAGCTGAACCAACACAAAACTTAGTCCAACTACACCAATAATGAATCTTAATCCAACTGCACCAACAATGAGACTCAAAGAAACTCAAGCCAATAATGAAACTTGAACCAAATAAGGTAGAAAAGAAGCACAGACTAACTACACCAACAATGTAATTCATACCAACCAACGCAACACAAAAATTAGTCCAACTGCTCTAACAATGAAACTCATATCAACTAAATCCAATAATGAATTTGAGACAAACTATGCCAACAATGGAAATTAGACCAATTCGAGCAACCAACATAACTCATATTAGCTGAGCCAACAATGAAACATAGATCAACTAAGCCATCAACAAAAACTCAAAATAATTGCACCAACAATGAATATCAGACTAACTGCATGAAACACCAAAAATCATAATAACTTGAAAGTTAGATCAACTTCACCCAACAACAAACTTGATAATTGTTCCTTTTGTTTCTGAATGTGTCTTAGAGTCATGGAAGTGTGTTTTACATATATATATGTATATTTACATGTTCATATGGCTCATGAGGCTCGACCTTGGGACCACTATTTATGCCATCAATCCTAGATTTTAAAAACCATATGACCACCACTACCAACCTTGTGAATGTGTCAAAGCCCAAAAAACATTACCTCTTAATCTGTTTCTCAGTGCCACAATTCCATGTGTCCCAGTGCCTGGGGGTCCATGGTGATCAACATTTTGATGTAAGCTCGATGTCATCATTCCATGTGGAAACTCGTGTATAAATTCCTTGTAGATTCAAGCTGCTAATTGTAATATGCTAAAACAATTGACTTGAATCTACTCTACTCATTAGCAGAAATAATTAATTGATCACAAAATCATGAAGCATAAAATAAAAATAATTCAATCAATGCATAACAAAATGATTTCTTAGGGAAAGCCACATCTAAAAAACCCCTACTTTCTATATATTTCATTACTCAGAAAATATGAGAACATTACAATGCTTTTCTCAAGCCTGATCAACCTATTCATTGTCTCTATCTGTCTCACTGCTTCCTAGGAAAGCCTTTGATGAATACAATATGCTATGATCAACCTTGAGCTCAACCTGCACAAGTATTCTTTATCCTTTGCCTGATTGTTTGCCTTCGACCAATACTTAGCCCAATTATTAGCCTTCCAAGCTCCTACCTCCTTGAATTGTTCCCTTGGGAATTAACCTCTATTGAATGCAGAAATTTCTCAATTATGAATTGTGCAATACTCATAGGAATTTTCGTCCATTGTATTGTGCAATTCCTTTAAGCTCTTCCTATGACTAAATATGCCATCTATACAATTCGAATAATTATACAACTGATAGTACACTTCCCTTGAACTCCAATGTCAATTGGGTAACTCTCATATTTGGCATGCATGAGTTATTTATGGCCGAATTATCAGTTAACTAGTTGAACACATGAAGCATAACCCCACTATTAGACCTCCTACTAGTTCCTCCATCAATTGGAACTAATTTACCCGAGTTTAACTCAGTTAAACTCAATTAATTACTTACAACTCAAAATAAACTCAAGTAGGGCTCCTATAAAGTAGGAGACACTGTAGACAACTCAAGTTATACCCTCAACTTGAATCATCTAAATCAACTAAGTAAAATTAACTTAATTAACTATTACACGTTGTCATGAGATGTGGAATTACAATTTTATTCCCAATTTAATTCAAGGACAAATTAAATGAGGATCTTTCTTAATGCTATTTTTAACACATGTAATTTATTTTTAAGTGATTGACCAATTAGAATGTGAAATTTGTATCTACCATGTGGCAGTCCATGGAGGCACCACATCACCCTACTGATGTCATTCAACTGACATGTCACTCCATGTCATATCCACAACACCCTTGTTTCCATGTCATTGAATCCAACCAACCATAGTTTTCCATGTGTAAACACACTAAGAATATGGTATGTGTCACATATTTACTTTCCTAGAGAAAAGAATTAAACTTCATGCATGTTGACATACAATTTTCCTTCTAATTCATTATGTTGCTATTGCATCGGTTGGAACAATGCATAGTTGCATGACCTTTAATATCGTTAAACTTCATGAAAATTGGAATGTTGTTCATTGTCAACGTGCCAAGTAATCTTGATCCACTCTCAAACATATGATATATTCCACAAATTTTAGGTTTGTGGGGTTTTACCGATAGTTTAGGTCCTTTTATTATGTATATTTTCAAATGGCCATAACTTCTCATCTAGGCAGAGTTTTTCAAAGTGTGATATCTCACCAAAAAGGTCTAAAATAGGACTATACAACCATACCATTTGTATATTCATTAGGACATCACAATTTTGACAAAACCCAAATAATTAAAACCTATTGAACTTCACTTGATGAGGGCATGTAAGCGATCAAGCTATCATACTTCTTCCTTAGGCATCCCCTATAACATCAATGACAACACTATATGCAACATTTAGTTATGGTGAAATCAATTTTATTGATGCAATTTATAATGAATGAAAATAAATAACTACCTCAAGGGTTGCAAATTGAAACTTATTCATCAATTAAAAAGAAAGTAAATAATGCAAATTAATGAAATGAATACACATTGAGAAAATCAATTATCGTAGGTTTCCTTTGCTTGAACCATTTTCATGTTTTCATCTCCTTCATGGTTCTTTTCTACTTCATCTCCCTTTTTATTCTTATATATTATTTATCTACTTCTATCTTACATGGAGTGATAATGCCCAATGTCTTCCTCCTTCCCACAATGAAATCTCTCTCCAACTATTGCTTTTTTCCATTTAAAATTAGTGGTGTGCTCTTCACTTCCCAAATTAAAAATTAAGGGAAATACAATAATCGACCCATGAACAATTTAAAATTCTACACAAAAGTCACATGGAAGAGTGATATTGTGGGCTTCTCTAAAAAGCTAAGATACACTTCTCAAAGGTTCAAATTCACATGGAAAAGGGAACTTGTTGATATGTGGAAAAAGTTTTAATGACACTTAAACTCAAGATAAAAGTTTCAATGTGATTGAAACTATTAAAACAACAAGGGGTAAAAGATAATCATTGAGCCTAAGTTGCAAATAGATGGTAGTCAACCATGCTGGGGAGGAAAAATCAGTTGAGGCTTTTCTCCCCTCAAGTGCCTAGTGGATCACGAATCATAAGATGGAGTATGGTGAAACAAATGGTAGAGGATGCATCTTAACCAACATTACTTGCAACCACATTAGAATTTTCAAATTGTTGTATCTCCTAACCTCCTTTAAGTGTGTGTGGGTTTCTAAAACTATGAAAACGTAGTGATAATGCTCCTACATTGGACTCCTTTCACTAGAAGAAAATTGATCTCTGATTTAGTATCTCGCATAAGAACTGAGAAATTATTGAGTGGTTTGATATATTTCTATATCCTATACATAAAGGGATTCTTACACCCCTTTACTTTCCAAAGAATTGAGTATTCATTTATTTTCTATATTCTATTACAACTTGAAATCCTCTCTTCCCAAATATATACAAACAAATCCATCTCTATTTATGCAATCTACTTATTCTAGTTATAAATATGAACATCCTCAAATTAAATTACACCTTGATTAAACTCATATAAATCAAGCACATTGAAGGATAGTGAGATATACGAACTTTGATTCAACTCTATCACATGAGCATATCCAAAAATGGTTTTCAAGATCTTGCAAGGACCTATTGCTTTTATTTCTAGAATGTTAAATGTTCCATTCAAAGATATATATTTCCTTAAGTTTGTTAACACAAAATCTCCTTTTAAATTCTTTATCAATATATTTCTATCATCCACCTAGAAGTAGACATGTCTAAACCATTGTAGTTGTTCATGCACCTAGGCATTCTCTTCTTTTGTATGGTTGAGAAAAGATTCTATTGTTTACTTCCTTTTCTTGTTTCACAAAAAATTCTAAAATTTGTGACTCCTTTTAGTGACCTATAGTTATAAGTACAAAGTAAGCTCTTTCCTATAGGAATATTCATTGAATTATTAAATATTTATAAGATGTACTCTATGTAACTATGTTTATTAGCTAAATATGTTGGGAAAAAAATTGTGTCAAAATATGGCATTTTCCATTGGTTTTAGTTTTGAATTAGTTTGGAATTATATGTGTGTATGTGTGTGTGTGTGTGTGTGTGTGTGTGTTAGGAAAAAATTGTGTCAAAATATGGCATTTTCCATTGGTTTTAGTTTTGGATTAGTTTGGAAAATTCCATATTTTGACACATTTTTTTTCCTAACATATATAGGTAATAAACATTATGTGCGAAAAATTAGGCAATGACACCTCATATTGGTTACAAATTGTTAAGTGTCCAATTAAAAATATTTATTAAAGCATATAAAATATTATTTCTTAAGCATGCTTATCTTATATAAATGTGAGAAGAAATGTTTGTATAGCTTATAGTGTATATCATAAGAAAAAGAAATAGACTATTTAATAACAAGTTATTGTAGGTTTTAACCATATATAGTTAATTACTACAAACAAATTCTTAATAAAACATAAAATATGCAATAAGACTACACCCATTGACACAAAGATTTTACCTTGGAAAACCAAATTGAGAAAATCAACAATATTGTTCAATACATACATACATACATATATCATACATACATACATATGACATACATACATACATACATATATTGTTACAATACAACATACATATTATGTCACATCTGTGAACCTTCAATCCATTTACCTTTGATTAGAATAAAACTATATTTCTTTAACCAAAACTACAAAACCATGTGAAAAACCACCATGTGCCAAAAAATCACTTTTAGAAAATGTGTGTGCCAAAACCCACCAAAAAAAAACATGAAACTCCCCAAAATTTACCTCGGGGACACTACTCCCATGCCCCAGCCAAAAATATGGGTTTTCACCTTCAGTGTCCCCTTGCCCCCAACCTGGTTGTATATCACACATTACAACATGTGGGGATAACCATGTAAATAATATAACATAAACCCAACATTCACCCTCACTTTTGTTTTCTTTGCATATAGGGGTCGCAAGAGTACATGATTAGCAATCTAAGGAAATAATACCCATTGTTTCTCTACACCAAGGGAAGTTCTTAGTGCCCATATATTTTTTTCATGAATCTAAAGCATTATTCAAAGTGTTTGTTTTTTCTAGCAACACCTTCTTGTCTTCAATCATACCTCTCATGAAGTGACATTAAACATCAATATGCTCTATCTTTCAATAATAAGTTAGTTTCTTTTCTAGGAAGATTATTATCTCATAGTTACAATCTATCCTTACAGCTTGTTGTACCAACCTAATACCTAAACACAATGTTTGTAACCATGTTACTTCCTTTATTGCATGAGTGGTGACCATGTGTTTAGCTTATGTAGTTGAAAATTCCATTATAGGTCATATTTATCTGATCCAATTGGTGTATCCTCTAAACAAATTAAAGACATGCCCACATGTAGATATTATATGATGCATATCTGCAACCCATTCTACATTAAAAATTCTAGGAATGTCTAACAATCTATCTAGTCCTAGTCTTTCTTGGTAGCACAATACATAGTTAGTAGTTCTGCACAAATACTAGAAAACACTCTTTATTGTTTTCGAATTCCCCATCCCTAATTTTGATATATACCTTCTCAATACTCCCACTGAATGTGAAATCCCTATTCTATATAGACCATTTCTTACATCAAGCTTCCAACTACGTTCGCATATGGAATATGGGACATGTCCTCTTCCTCTTCCTATGTCTTGGGACACTAATCTGTAGATAACTTTACACCTATAGAAATAAGCACCTTTATTAGTCTACATTTTTGCATATTGAACCCCTAAAACAATGTCTCTACATACCTCCTCTGACATAACTAAAATTTCATATTTTCTTGATTTATTTTAATTTTCATGCCTAAGATAAAATTTTCAACACCAATATCATTTAGGTCTAATTTAGAGGACTATTAAGTTTTCACATAGATGATTCCCCTCTCATTTATAATTAGAAAAATATCATCCATGTATAATACCAAATAGATAACATGACCATGAACTAATTTGAAATATACAAAATGATTTTCTTTGTTCCTTGTGTATCCAAGGCCTAGTATATAAGTATCAAACTTTTCATACCATGTCCTTAGTGATTGCTTTAACCCATATAGGGAAATTTTCAACCTGGATACTAGCTATTTATTTCCTTTCACATTAAATCCTTCTGGATACTTCTTGTATATTTCTTCTTCCAAATCCCCATGTAGGAATGATGTCTTCACATCCATCCATTATTTTTTGAGATCAAAATAATCAACAACATATAACAAGAAACTAATAAAAATTAACATGGTAGAAAGAGAAAAAAAAACACCAAAGTTAATTGCATCTTCCTAGGAATAACCCTTTCCAACTAATTGAGTTTTATTCCTCCACTCTTCCTTCTATGTTCAACATGTTCCTAAACACCTATGTTCTTAATATGATTTGTTCCAAACAAGAACTCAACTAGATCCCCAATCTCATTCATTTTCAAGGTTTCTGTTTCTTCAACCATGGCAATTTTTTAGAGTTTTCGATTTTTCAAATCCACTACCTACCTAAAACAAACTTGTATCATCATCAGTAAAGGAAAAGTAAAAATTTGAATGAAAATCAAGTGGAGTATACATTCACGATTACCTTCTTTTCCAAACCAAACTCCTTAGTGCTAAAGTCTTGGATTCTTCTTCCTCTTATTCTTATTCATATATAGATTTTGATTCATCATCCTTCAATTCAAACTCTTTTTTCATGTTATTTATCACTTGATAGGACTTCTTATTTAACATCATCTTTGAATTATCTAAAAACAACATCTTGACTATACAAAACATTCTTAGTTTCTAGGTTCTAAACTTCTAACCTTTGATACCATCTGTTAGAAATTAATTAACGTAGCAATGAAATACATACAATATTGCAGAAACACAAATGCAACAATGCATAAAAGAAGAGAGACACAGATATATATGGTTCACCCAATTTGGGCTACGTCCATGGAGAAATAGCTAGTGCTTCCTTTTTATATTATCTAGAAAAATGAAGAGATACAACCAACAATATATCTATTATATTTTCCTCTTTTCTCTCACACAACCTCCTCTATCTCTTGCTAAGAATATTAATCCAAAACTACGATACATTTCCCTCATGTAAACTGAGGGTTGCCTTCTAGGGAAAATTCTTTTAAATGAACATAACTTCTACTATCAGGTCATTCATCTAATGAATGGACCATATTGACTATGAAATTACAACATTTTACAAGGCAATTTTACATCTATTTTTAGCTTAAGGGGAGCTTCCCCTAAACCACTGTGGGGGGCGGTGGGGGGGCAAGTCTTGCCTGCACCACCCCGTGTGGAGGGGTGTACATTCCTTCTGGGGTATACACCCACCTAAAACAATACCTCTAAATAGGGAAGATAATTAGGCTCCACACCCAACACCATCTTTATATCCCATAAATATACATGTTTCAACTTTTATTATCTAGCTTACTCATATTCCCCTTTGGAACATGTACATAAAAATCACAACCAAATACCCTAAGATGTCTAAGAGAAATTTTCTTTCTATTCCATACCTCATGTGGATTCTTATCATCCAACACTAACGAGGGAAATCTATTGACCATGTAGCATGTAGTGTTTTTTTTCTCTTCCTAGAATTCATGTCCTAACTCAGAACCGTTGACCATGCTCCTTTCTTTCTACATCAACATCATGTTCATCCTTTCTACAAATCCACTATTCTATGGTGTGTATGGAGTATTTTTCTTCCTTGATATACCATAGTGCTTATAGAATTCTTTGAACTCATTCTGATAGAATTCTCCACCATTATCTATACTCAACATTTTAATTTTCCTCTTTGTCCCATTTCCACAAGATCCTTAAACTCTTTGAACTTGTCAAAGTGTTCATATTTCTTCTTGAGGAAATAAATCCATGTATTCCTCAAGAAGTCATCTATAAATGAGACACAATACACATATTTATCCAGTTATGGAACCAACATAGGTCCAAACACATTCCTATGCACCAATTATAATATTCCCTTTGACCTTGTAGAACTAGTGGTGAATTTTACCTATTTTTCTTCCTATATAAACAATGTTCATAGAAATCAAATCTAGATATCAATTAAACATATGTTAACCCATGGAATTATTGTGTAGTAATTGAAGGCCCTTCTCTTTGGTATGTCCTAGTCTTTGATGCCACAACATAGTCTTTTATACATAATCTATGAGTTTTTCCTTCTTCTATTCAACTCATGGGAATAGTGGAAATGTTACACCCATCACTAACAGTGCTTCCCAACAACTCATATATGTTTCCATTCCAAACTCCCCTAAAAAATACCTTTTCTTCTCAATCCATCCTACAAGGATCCTTTTTAAACATTGTTTTTACACTTGCATTGCTCATCTTTTTTATAGTAATAGAATTTTTGGCTTATCTTAAGATATGTAGAACACTAAGAGATGATCTAATCCTTCCACCCATGAAAATCGAGCTTGAATTTTTATCATCCTGTGAATATGGTTGTTGAGCCATCTCCCAAGGAAACATCACCACCATTAAATATTTCATACTCGTAAAACCAATCCCTATGAGAAGTCATATGAATAGATGCACCTAGGTTAACCAAATATGCCTCATGATCTACATGTGTACATGAAGTTAAATGCACATCCCCTAGGTCATATGTGGAGGATTTTACTTCTACAAAAAGAGCATATTCCAATCCCCTCTATTTCTTAGAAATTTTGGATCTATAATATTTTTTGTAATACCCTTCTTTTCCACATATTGAACATACTTGTACGAACTTTCATGGAGATCTATATCTTCTTCCATATTTATATCTCTCACTCAAGGGCATTTGTATTTTATTCTAAGAGTTTCCTCTTATAGAAAAGACATTACCATTTTGGATTTCCTTTTTTTTCCATCTCATGATCTCCTCTGATAACAAGTTTGAGACTATTTCATCAAACCTTAATGTAGCTACATTACTATCTATGGAAGCAACCAGATTATCACATGAGTCTGGTAGATAACCTAACAATTTTATGCACTTATCTTAATATTAAGTCTTAATATCGACAAATAATAGTTGAAATACCACAATATTGAAGGCATTCATATGATCTATCATTGAGTCTCTATCCTTCATCCTCAAGTTATACAACTTCTTCCACAAGATTAACTTTTGCACTAGGGACATAAACTGATACAAAGCCCCTAAGGTGTCCTAGAATGTGTTTGTTTTAGCTTCCCTTAAAACATTTAGTAATACTGAAACTGAGAGACACACTCATATTGTGCTCTTTTCCTTTCAATCGAACATGATCCAACCTTCTATTGAAATCCATATTGATATAATACTTGGATCCCAAATGATCCATTGATATATGTCCATAAAAAAAAATTCTATTTTTAACTTCCATAGCTGAAAACCCTACCCATCCAATATCCCAATCTTAATATTTGAACTACTTGTTATTTCCTTCTACTACAAGAATCACTTCCATATATCTACCATTATAAAGGGTTTACCTCAGGCTCAAGACAAACCCATTAGACACAAAGATGTCCATTTGAAGACAAAATTGATCTAATACCAAATGTAAGTTTCAACCTTATGCAATTAATTGTTGAAAATATATTCTTAAGAAAATAAAAACATGCAATGGAAAACAAACACATTAATATAAAGATTTCATCCTAGAGACCCAAACCATGCAAGAAAACAAGACTCTTCAATATATGTGTGTGTGTACTTTGTTGCAATACAAATTATGTATTTTTCAGTATCTAGGGGTTTTTAATCCATTTACCCTGGATTAGAATACAATTATAGTTCCTTAACTGAAAGTACAAAACCATGGGAAAAGGCACCATGCGCCACAAATGGCCTATTTTCTTTTTATTGGTTTGACTCAGCGGATATGAACCTTTATTTAGTGATTTACATAATACTTCATAACATGGTGATCACCAATTGAGTGACCCCTTGTGTGCTGCCACAAAACCTCTTTTAACAAAACCATGTGCGAAAAACAACCAAAACATGACACAAAAAACACCCAATTTCTTTTCGATGGTGCTGCCACTAAACCCCCATGGAGGGTGCTTCAACTACCTTACATACACATGTAACAAGGGGGATACCACCCCCTTTTGAACCCCCCACTATGCATCATGAATTTTGGGGATAGTCATGCAAAAAATATATCACATATTCAATACTTATTAAGAAAATAATTACATTTCAAAATGCACATGAAGTAAAAATAAGGCAATTTTCATTAACAAGAAACTAATTAATAGTGCACCCATAAATCAAGAGAAGAAAGATGAATAAGGAATTCAAATTCAAATAGAAGTGTGGGATAAGAGAATACTAATTGAGAATAAATAAGAAAAATAGAAAATACATGGGCACCCACTCGAATATGAAATGAGGAGATCAAGATAATACCTATGTTATGTCCCTATAATACTAGTGATTACCCCATTACTATTGTATTTGTATCCCTTATTAATATTGTTGTGCCCCTATTGTCCGCATATTTTTATCACTGTGCCCCATAGTATCCCTCTATTGTTATTTTTGTGGCTTTATATTATTATTGTTAGGTCGGCTGGGTTATATTGTGACTCCTTAGACTCCTATATATAGAAAGGAGGTTTTGTCATTTGAATCATCAAAGAATTGTTCATTTGTGTAATGTAAAGGAGGTTTCCCCCTTGATGAGGCTGAATTCTAAGGCATTGATCTCTCTTTTCTATATTTTTGTGAGCTAGTTTCATAACATTTGGTATCAGAGCTTTGGATTCTAGGGTTTCGCTGCTCCAAATAGGTCAACGTTGCATTTTTTCTATAATTTTTTTTCTACGACATTGCAGAAGTGAAAAAAAGACCATTTGAGACAAAATTGCAGTGAACCTCGGGTCCGAATTTCAGAGATTTTCGCACTATATTTGTGGAGATATGATCTAAGGAAATTGGTCCTTTTGTAGACTCCTGAATTAAATTCCAAATAGGTGACCTGGGGAAAATCATCATAACTTTCTCTCTGAGCATCGGATTGATATTTTGTAAGAAGGTATAGAAAGAGAATTGACTTTAGTTTCTTGTATATATTTTTCAGTGCCAAATGTTGAAACAGTGATACGTGCCACTTCATACAAGTTCGCTCTTCTGGAAAGGTCTATAATCAGGTCACCTTAGGAGATTGTGCATAACCCTTTCTTGGAGAATCCAATTTGGATCAGACTGGTGGCATTGGAAAGAGGACATAGAGGGCTACTACAGGCCACAATTTCAGAATTGTATGATTTGAAATTATAGAGATACATTAGATTCAATATCAAGCTCCTACAAAGTGAAAAAAGGTGTGTAGTTTTTTAAAATTTTTGCATAAGCTTGGTTTGGAAAATTAGTTTGAAGGAATTCATAGGGCATAGTAAAGAATTATTATCTGTAATTGATGCCTCGAGGAAAAAAAATGCAAACACCTAGTAAGCAACCTGAAAGCTCTAGCATGACTCATGAAGAAGAGGAAGAAATGCAACAAGTGTCACTTGCACAAAAAGTAATAAAATCTAAGATGAAAGATGTAGAAGCTAAGATGGATGGTTTAAAGAAAGGTGTAGAAGCTAAGATGGATTGTTTAAAGAAAGGCGTAGAAGCTAAGATGGATCGCATGGAAGCTAAGATGAATGGCATGGACGCTAAAATGGATGGCGTGGATGGTAAGATGGAAGAATTGAAGATAAATATGAATAAGTTGCTACAAGAAATGGTCACTAATGGTGAAAGGGTAGTAAAGGAAACTCATGATGAGAACAAAAAGAAATGTTAATCATAATTCCATAGACTCTAATGTTGGATCGAATACCCACCATATTCCAAAAATCGATGTGAGGAAGTTTGATGGCAAGGATCCCACAACATCGATATTATAGATGGAGCAATTTTTCGATCTCAATAATGTGCAAAACACACAAAAGGTATGTATTGCAACTTTATATTTGGAACCAAATCAGTTTGTATGGTATCAATGGCTTTGCTCTTGTAAAAAAATTATGACTTGGGCAATTTTTATGGAAGAATTGACAACACATTATGAGGATACAAAAAGCAACACATTTTTTTAGCCAACTGATAAGTCTCAAACAAAAGAAGGGTTCAATAATGGAGCACATTGAGGAGTTACAAAAATTGAACATAAGGGTAAAAAATATTCTAGAGGAGCATAGGATTGATGTGTTCATAGGGACTTTAAAGGATAATATCCAACATGATGTTTGCCTCTGGGAATCTAATTTATTAGAGAAGGCATTCATGTTAGCAATAAAAATGGAAAGCAAAATTACGACAACCAAGAAGCATAGAAGTCACAACTATAAATATGGAAGAGTTGTTACCCCTAGCCTTCCACAACCTGTAAGGCTGACACCACAACAATTGGAAGAAAAAAGAGCAAAAGGGCTTTGTTATAGTTGTGATAGCAAATACATTAAAGGTCATAAGTGTGCTAAGAAGAAATTATTCTACATAGA
>APFE030574495.1:21282-43782 GCA_000404065.3 Pinus taeda
AAGGAGGTTTTTTCATTTGAATCATCCAATAATTGTTCATTTGTGTAATGTAAAGGAGGTTGCCCCCTCAAAGAGGCTGAATTCTAAGGTGTTGATCTATCTTTTCTATCTTTTTGTGAGCTGGTTTCATAACAACCTATGAGTAAAAATAGGAAATAAGGGAGGTGAGAGAGTATAAATCATTATTTTATATTTAGAAACAAAATAATTTTTTTGTACTTGCACTTATTAGTGACACATGGGGAGTCAATAATAGGTAATTGGTAATGTAGTAAATTATATTCTTGCATTGGTTGAACAAGTGTATTGAGCCACATAAATTTTAAAACCAAAGTTTGAGATAAGAGAAAATGATTATTCACACCATATTGCTAGATGGTTGTCATAGTACCTAATTTTATATTACTGAATCTTGAATATTTTTATCTAAACAATGTAAATTATCAAATGAGAATTGTACCATGTACTTGATTTTTTGAGGTAGAAAAAATCAAACTGTTGATTAAGAATACACCTTTTTTTTGGAGCATATATTTGACACTTTAAGTTTTCATATATATCAAGTATGGTCACTTTTTTAAAAATGTTAGTGATTTTCACATTGTTTTTGAAAAGTGTTGAAGTAGCGTCAACAATTTTTTTTAGAAGGGTTATTTTTGACACTTTAAATTTTCTAATGTATCTAGTGTGGATTATTTTTTTTAAATGTTAGTGATTTTCATGCGGAATTTTGAAAAGCATCAACATTTCTTTTAGAGGCATATTTTTGATAGTTTAAATTTTCTTATGTCCTAAGTATGCACAATTTTTTTTTAAATGTTTGATTATTTAACCATTTTTCAAGTTTTCTTATTTCTCATTTTGTTTTTCGTCCTATGATGTCTGCTTTTTAAGAGTTTTCCAAACACGTGTTTTTTGTTTTTATTTGTAATGTTTTTTTTATAATGATTTTTTTTTTAATTTTTTTGGAAAGTTAAAAAAAATAATAACAGTGATATGTTGAGGCAAATTCATTACCTATTATTTAATTGTCAACCTGGGCGTTTCGTAAAACTTGTGAAGCATGTGTTTATTATATATGCTAGAAATTAACTTGCAATTTAGATCAATTTAACTATGAAACCAAATAATGAAAAACGAAATTCACCTATTCTAATTCAGCACTGAATTCAAAATAAATTATAGTACAGTGCGGGGAATTGAAATCTTAATCTTTCAATCTTGCAGGAACTGAAAAGCACACCACTCTTTCAAAAATGAGAGAAAAATAATAATTCTTAACCTGTCACACAAGAAAAGATATGAAAGAAAATAAAAAAAATGTGCTTAACTTCTAGATAGAAAGTAAATAAAAACAATCACTCTTAACCTCTCACACAAGAAAATATATGAAAACAAATAAAAACAAATGCTCTTAACTTATAGGTAGAAAGCAAATAAAGACAATCACTCTTAACCTCTGACACATGAAAAGATATGAAAGAAAGAAATCTTAATCTAGGAAAGTAATCAATCTTAATTTATTAAAAAACAATAAATCTCACACGTTGTAGGTGGCCAATCCAAAAGCATGAGAAATGGCAAGTTGAGAGGCTCCAATTACAAGCATAACCAAATCAAGGTGAGCATCACTCATGATCTTGGTGCCAAATCCAAATTCTATATTCAAAACATGAACATTTCCCCAACTTTACACATGCCTTTGAATGGAGAAGGCTCTCATATTTATATAAAAATATAAGAATCTACCTCATTAATGGAGGTCCATTATTCTTTTCCTACATCCCTAGAAAATATCATAGAGTTACAACTCAAATAGGTATTGATGAGACACATATCCTCTTTGACCTTTATCCAAATCTTCTTCCATATCTTGAAGGGAATTCGAATTTGAGCATTGGAGGCCACATAAGGGTGCCTTGGAAGCTTCCAAATGACCTACACATGTCATGAAACTCAAGCCACTTTTAAGTATTAGCAAGCATATGTCATTTTTCCAAGTTTTAACCATTTAATTCACTTATAATACTAGAAATCATTAACTTTTGGAAAACACAAATGAAACCCATATAATTATGAAAATGGAGGCCAATGAAAGATTATATGGCTATGGAATTGTGACATGTGAGTGAAATGGTGGCAATAAAGGTGAAAGTGGATGATATTTTGAAGACAGTTTAGAGACTCTACATACCCTCCAACTGATGTTATTGCATGTCCTCATGCAATCTATTGCATTGCTTAATTATGATTTGCCTTTGAATGAGCTTGTCTTATGTCAATTGTCCTTAAACTTTGCATTTGACAATTTCATTTCTTCTTTTGCAAATTATTCCTTGTTACACAATGAATTGAAACATTTTTGGTTGGTTCTGATGTGACAACCAAATTTTAATTGGTATTGGCTCTTGTGTTTCAATACCTTGTTTCTTTTTGTTGCTACAAGACTCATTGAATATATTGAAGAATGCATCTTTAAATCAGCCATATAATATGCTCATAATTTAAGCATGTATTTGCAAATCACATAAAATTTTAACCATAATGCAATTATAATGATTAGGACAAGTATGTTAGGATGAAATGAAGTGATATGTATGTGATAATAAAAGGATGTCCCTTCCCCCCAACTAAAGGTGTTTACAATTTTTTTCAAATGAGAAAGGAAATATGGTGAAGTATTTTCCAAAAATTATAACTTCAGTATTCAAGGAATTCTATGATTAAAAGCTAGAAAAGAACATACCTTTACTTACCTAGGAAGTGGACAAACTGTGCATATGTAGAGAATTTGTAGCTACTGCTAGATCATGGAATAGAGTGTAGAATTTCATCTGCTTCTTAATTGAATAAATAGTGGATGAGGTGGTCAAAGTGGATTCTTTATTTCTGTTGCTAAATCTATTGTATCTGCTATAAAATTATGAAATGATATAGTCTTCACCTGCTACAAAACCCGATGGTACAATTCTAGTCATGCGAATAAATGTGTTGTTGTCGAGCATGAAGAGAAGTCATTGGATTATCAGCCATTGTAGAATGTCATTAACCAATGTGAGACAAACTTGCCATTAATGTCAACGAGTGCCAAGGTACCTAAGTACATCTTGCAAAGTGCGAACAGATGAGTTGATGTCGAGCCACTTGCAATATTCAACAATAAAGGGGCCTTGATGTATTCCTATGATTGTCGACGAGAGAACTTGTCATTGATGCATACAAGCCTCAAGGTAATAATAAGGACTCTGACCCTGAACCTGGATAATGTGTTGATGTCAATAGGCCAAGACTTGTTAGAAGGGAGGCATTAGTGAATCCTCCATCATCTAACATGAGTGTAAAATGATGATTTTGGAGGGACTATGAATGGAAATTTTTGCGGTGGATCAAGGTTTATTGAATGGAAAAGAAAATGACAAGATGGTAAACAAATGAATAGAAAGAAAAGGGACAAATCAACATGTAAGTGAGTTGAATGTCTTTATCAATGGAAATTATGGAAAATGTGAATGAAAAATATAAATGGAAAACATGTGACTTTTTACAAGGAAAATGGTGATGACGATGCTTAGCAAAATGCTTGGATAACTTGTGAGTTTGGAGAGGAAAAATGATGGCATTTATGGATGATAGAAATCGATTCAATTGGCTTATCTCTATTGAAATTGGTTGTAGAAAACCAATCATTCATAAATTGGCCTCTTTCAATTCTTCGATTGTCCTGGAACCTAAAAGCAAACATGGAACTAACATTGCAATAAAATGTAAGTGTGTTCAAAGGGAAGTGATCAATTTCCTTTTGATACATACAAAAAAATTGCATAATTAACAGGTTCATGATGTGTTTTCATTTCAAATGGTTAGTCCAATTTCACAATTGCGATAATAAATCCAATTTCTAAAAAAAAAACAAAACAATTTCCTCAATTTATGTTTGAATCATAGCATTTCATAAAGATAAAGAAAAAAATATTATTTGTGAGTGCTTAATGATTCCCGCAAAGGAATCTTCAATCAAAAATTCATCAATCGATCTTGCAGATAAAGTGCCTTCATAGTTCTTCTTCTTTCCTGCATCATGGTTGTAAACATCATCATTACACCAAAACAATAAATGTTGATCATGATTTTCTGATTAGAATGCATTCTTGACAAATAGATCATTCAGTTAAATACGAAGCTGCAGAATTGTGGTTCAGTTGTAGAATTATAATTCAGCTACAGAATTGCGCAATTTTTGTAGCTAAAATGTTGAACAAACAATTAAGTACATACATCTATTCATTTTTGTTATGAACAAATAACCAGTTCAATCTTTAAATTGATCAATACCTCTTCCAGAAAAATTAGCAAATAGAATGATTTATTTTTTTATTTTTTATTTTTTTATTTCTTGCTTCCACAAGTGTGTAAGTGAATCATCTCAAAAGTTCCCCTTTTTTCCTTTTTCTTTTTTACTTTGCTCCAATCATGAATTGAATTTTACATCAGTTTTTATGACAATTTTCCATGGCAATTTTGTTTTTAAAAAATGATTATAAAATAAATGAAACTAATGAAATATTTACAAAATTTAAAAAGTGAAAAACAAAACATTAAACATACTAATCACAAAACATATATATATATATATATATATATATATATATATATATATATATATATTATATAATATTATATATATATATATATATATATTATATGTATTATGTATATATAAACATATGTACAAATCTTAAAATATATATACAAACATTATATTCATTATACAAATATAACAAACATAACAAATAAAAACATACAAATATATAACATTTTATTTAAAAAACTAAGTAACAAAAACATAAATCATAAAAAAAAAATGAAATTTGTCATGTATACTAAAACATAAAACATTTCCATATGTGAAAAATAATAAGGTGGCTTTTTTGGCCTCAAATCGTGGTGGTAAACCCTCAGCTATGACAAAAATCAACGACACTCTTCAGTTGTTGAAAATATTTATTCAAAGCATCCTCCTTTAATCTCCCATTGGAGAGCTTGTTGAAAAGCTCTTTGCCTCTGACATATTCCATCACAAAATGAATCTTTGTCTTGCTTTCCATGACCTTGTAATGTTCAGATGCTAAACCAACATGAGAAGAACTGAATTGTGATCCCCACAAACATGACAATCAATAATCTATTCACAATGTCATCTATTGGTATCAATTGCCATTACTCTTTGGTGTGATGGCAATGACATTGGTAGATGTATCCCTGAGGATTGATTTTAGATAGAGAGTGATGTCTTAATAGAAAATTTTAAGCTCCTTTCCACCAAGATCGAAGGGGTGGTGAAGTGAATCACATTTTCCAAGCTTCAGAATGCCATTTTTGTGAGTCTGCAACAAACAAAAGGAAATATGTGTAGATATCTCATCCCTGTAGAAGTGAGAAATAATATCTGCCTCCCACGACCACAAATAGCATGCACAATGCAAGGAAATTTTTATTTCATGTCACTGAGTTTAAATACACTCAGATCCCACTATGTAGCTCATGTCCTCCTTTGTCGCTTCTTTTTACACGTTTTTCTTATGTGGCAGTGAATGCATATATTTTGGCGACAACAAATTACAATCTTGATTTCTTAAATCACCATAACATCCCAAAATCGGATTTGATCCTTGCATGGCCACAACTGCTATCTCTGTGCATTAATTAAAAACTATTTTTCTTAGGTAATTTGCTAAGTAAGGCTCCAAAGAACCCTGAATATCTCCCAATCGGTTAAATATTTGAGAAAATTGTTCCTGAGTTTTATAACTAACCTAGTGTTGAGAAAAATACACTTTTTATTTTTTTGAAATTCATTTTCATTTGGCTATAAATCATGTTTTAAAAATGATGTTTTTAAGGTGCTACACATTTCCTTTTCTTCAGGTAATTACTTCTAACGCTGGTGGGATTCTGATCAGCATTTCCTTGGTGGCCTCATTGAAGAGTGTAATGTTGAATCGTCTTTGCCAAGTATCTTGAAACCCCAAATGAGGTAAAGAAAATCTATATTTCACTACTCACCCTAGTAGAATGACACAAGAGAAATACACATATCTGTTTATGCTATTGAAATAAGAATTTCATTTCGAGTCTCAATTCGTACAGGTAGTCAATATCCATCTATCTATATATACTAAACATGCTCCCACTTTGAATATTTCATTGGCTATAGAGCGGGGTCAAGCTAGTGCAGGTGAAAGGACACATTGGTTGTTATATGTGAAGGGCTTGCTAGTTCTCCTTCCGTGTCTTTGGTCAACTCATCTTTCGGCAATCAACAATTTTTTGCTCCAGTATACCATCAGATCATGTTAATAGATTACTGTTGATAATGTTTCAAATGTCTATTTTGGCTAACATTCATGATGTGAGTGTAGGAAGAGATGTTATCAGGCCAAGTAAGACAAAGAAAAGGAAAATTTTTCCTACCAAGTGATCGTACAGCTAAGTAAAACCGTAGAATAGGGAAACCTTGTGGATGGATCTAGTGTTGAAGTAGCCTTTTCTCTCAGTACATATTGGCGATAGATTACCAATATTATCGGATATAATGGCTCCCATGTGGGTGATATGGATGAAATCAGGTTTGGCTGTAGAAACTAGTTGTTTCTGCAGCTCCTCAAAAGGGGAATGGATTTTCAACAATTTAAAGCAAGAACTATTTTTTTTTTAAATGATGAATTTTGAATTTTGATTTTTAAGTTAATGTAATTTCTTTTCTTTATAAGTCTCATGAGAGCCCAAATTCTCAATTATTTTGGGAATGAAAAGCAGAGAAGAGAATTGATTTCAAAATTTGCATTTTCCTTGTTCAAAAACATGATTTGTTTTCTTTTGAAAAAAAAAAAATAAAAATTTGATTTTTATTTTTTTTTATTTTTAATGAAAATCTAAGATTAATTTTTTTATTATTATTTAAATCAAAACATGATTTTTATTGAAAATATTTTGGTGAAGTTAATGAAAATGTAAGAAAAATAAATAAAATCTAAAAAATTTAAAGCCTAAAAACTTAAAAAATGCAGTTAAGAACTTAAAAAAAATGCAATGAAAATTTGATTTTATTTCCTAGTTTATCTTATTTGAAATAATATATATATTTTTATTTTTTTAATTATATGAATGTTTCCAATGGAGCCATTTACGTATTAAAATTTCTAAAATGTTCATATCCAAATTTGTGAAATGTACATGATTGTGTATGAGGACATAAGAAGTCATTTTGACCTTTAGACTTGCCACAAAGATCTCTTGAAGAACGGATGAATGTCGCGGTGCAATCACGTTTCAATACCATTCCTCAATGTAGTCCTTGTGCTCCAAATAATGTTTAATCTACATTCTAGATCGTTTGTCCATAAATGGTTAATATCGATTTTTTCTATATTTTTATAAAAATGATATGCAGCTAAGTGATTTATGCATCTACTGTTTTAATCATGCATCTAGGAAAAAACTGAAAAAATATGAACTCTAGACTGAAAGTGAGTTCCTATACACACTTCCTCAACAATTACACCAAAATGTCAAAGCAAATTAATTACCTATTATTTAATTGTCAACCCAAGGGTTTCGTAAAACTTGCGAAGCATACAAGCACTATATATACTAGAAATTAACTTTCAATTTAGATCAATCTAATGATGAAACTAGATAATGAAAAACCAAATTCACCTATTCTAATTCAGCACTCAATTCAAAAGAAATGATAGTACAATTGTAATACAATTCGCGGAATTGAAATATTAATCATTCAATCGTGCAGGAACTGAAAATCACACCACTCTTTCAGAAATAAAAGAAAACACAATCATTCTTAACGTCTCACATAGGAAAAGATATGAAAGCAAATAAAAACAAATTCTCTTAACTTCTAGGTAGAAAGCAAATAAAAAAAATCAATCTTAACCTCTCACACAAGAAAATATATGAAAAAAAATAAAAACAAATGCTTTAACTTCTAGGTAGAAAGCAAATAAAGATAATCAGTCTTAACCTCTCACACAAAAAAATATATGAAAGATATAAATCTTAATCTATGAAATTAATAAATCTTAATCCATGACAAACAATAAATCTCACACATTGTAGATGGTTAATCCAAAAGTATGAGAGATGGCATGTTGAGAGGCTCCAAATGCAAACATAACCAAATCAAGGTGAACATCACTCATGAGCATGGTGCCAAATCCAAATTCTATATTCAAAACATTGGCATTTCCCAAACTTTACAGATGCCTTTGAAAGGAGAAAGCTCTTCTATTTATCAAAAATATAAGAAGCTACCTCATTAATGGAGGTCCATTATTCTCTCCCTAAATCCCTAGAAAATCTCATAGAGTTACAACTCAAATAGGGATTGATGAGACACATATCCTCTTTGACCTTTATAAAAATCTTCTTCCATATCTTGAAGGGAATTTGAATTTGAGCATTGGAGGCCACATAAGAGTGTCTTGGAAGCTTCCAAATGACCTACACATGTCATGAAACTCAAGTCATTTTTATGTATTAGCAAGTATATGTCATTTTTCTAAGTTTTAACCATTTAATTCACTTATAATACTAGAAATCATTAACTTTTGGAAAACACAAATGGAACCCATATAATTATGAAAATGGAGGCTAATGAAAGATTATATGGCTATGGAATTACAACATGTGAGTGAAATGGTGATGATAAAGGTGAAAGTGGATGATATTTTGAAGATAGTTTGGAGACTCTACAATCATATATTTGACACTTTAAATTTTCTTATGTATCAAGTATGAACATTTTTTTAAAATGTGAGGGATTTTCATACTGTTTTTGAAAAGTGTTGAAGTAGCGTCAACAATTTTGTTTTAGAGGAGTTATTTTTGACACTTCAAATTTTCTAATGTATCTAGTGTGGATTAATTTTTTTAAATGTTAGTGATTTTCATGCGGAATTTTGAAAAGCATCAACATTTTTTTAGAGGCATATTTTTGACAGTTTAAATTTTCTTATGTCCTAAGTATGCAAATTTGTTTTTTAAATGTTTGATTATTTAACCATTTTTCCAGTTGTCTTATTTCTCTTTTTGTTTTCCGTCCTAAAATGTTTGTTTTTTAAGGGTTTTTCCAAACATGTGTTTTTTGTTTTTTCTTTGTAATGTTTTTTTATAATGTTTTTTTTTTTGCAAAGTTATAAAAAATAATAACAATAATGTTTTGAGGTAAGGAATTTTTTATACATTTACATATCGTTAATTAGTACTTCAATACACATAAAATAATTGTCACTAAAATATAGTAATTTTAAACATTGGACAAAAAATACACATTTTTCATAGATATAATTAAAAAATACATATTTCACGGTCATTTTCGCTAAAGATGACATGTTAAATAAATATTTATATGAAAAATTGAACAACAAAAGCTGGAAAAGTATATCCAAATATGATATCATTGGAAGCTTTTTTTTTTTCAAAAAATTTGAAGTAAAAATAACAAACAAAAATTGTTAAAAAATAAAACTTACAAATTGAAAAAGAATAATAAAAAAAAAAAAAAAACAAACAAACAAAATCCTTAAAACCAAAGTAAAAACAGAAAAAAATAACAATTAAAAAAAACATACAAAATAATAAAAATATTAAAAAAATCAAAACATTTTTTGTAATTTTTTTTAAAAGAACTCATTAACATAAAAATAAAAATAAAAATACAAAACACATAAAAATAATTAACAAATATCACTAAAAAAAATTAAAAAAATATTTTAAAAAAAATAAAAATTTCGAAAAGAAATAAACAAATGATTAAATAAAAAATCGTGACCCCACAAGCATGCACAGGGAAAATTCACCCGCCTGTGGGGATGCTAGCTTGGGCGAGGAAAATCTGATTCCTGGACTCGAATTTTCCCTACTGAGGACATAAAGGTCGCGGGCTTGGGCAAGAGTGGGTTGCCCTCAAGAAAATCACCCCCGCCCAAGCTCACGACCCATGGACCTTGGATGGGCCAAGCTCGATTCCCAAAATTGGGATGCTCCACCCATGACCCATGGGCCTTAGGTGGGTCAAGCATGTTTCCCAGAATTAGACATGGCTCAATCACGGCACGTCGTCCATAGGCTTGGGTGGGGCCGAGTTGCATGTAAGTAGCTCGGCCCAGCCTAGGCCAACGCCCTCGGGCCTTGGGCGAGAGAAGCTTGATTGTCAAAATCGAGTTTGGCCCACCTTAGGTGAGCAAAGTCCAATTCCCAAAATCCTTTTTTAATTGTTCTTAATTTATTTTTTTAATGTTTTTTAATTTTTAATTTTTTATATTTTAATTTTCCTTTTATATATTATTTTTTTAATGTTTAATGTTTTATTATGTTCTTTGTTTTTGTTTTGTTTTTTTTTTTTTTTTAATTATTTCAATCATGTATTACTTATTTGTATTTTTATTTTATTTTTTTGTCTTTATTTTTTAAAGTTTTTTCTTAAATTTTTGGTTTTTTTGTTTTTTGTTTTTTTTTTTACTTATATATTTTGAATTTTTTTGCTTAAGTTTCATATTTATAAGGTAATTTTGTTTTTTTACATTATTTTGTGTTTGTTTTTTAGATATTTTTTTATATTTTGTTTTTTGGGTCACATTTTCTTCTTTATGTTTTTAATATGTAATTTTATTTACATATTATTTTTTTAAACATTTTGTTTTTATTTTTATTTTTTTTTTTTTTTCAATGTTTTTTTTTTGTTTTCCCTTTTTTGTCATGTTTTTTGTTTATATATTTTATTACTTATTTGTTATTATTTATTTTTTAACTTTTTGTTTTTGTTTTATTTTTATTTTATTATTTATTTTTTCAATGTTTTAATTTTTTTTTTTTGGGTTCTTTTTATTTTTTATGTTTAAATATATATTTTTATTTACTATTATTATTTTTTAAATTTTTGTTTTTTTTCATGTTTTTTTTTATTTTCTTTTGTATTTTTCATTTTTATTTGTTTATATGTTTATTCATTATTTTATTTATTTTATTTTTTTCTAGAAGGTCCATGTTGATCCTCAACTAGCATTCTGATCCTATTATGTGTCAATTTGATACTTGATTTTAACTTTTTTGTTATAATGGATCGAGTGTACCCCCACAATGTGTCAATTTCATGGTTGGTCTTTAAGTTTTCATTATAATGGGTTGAGTTTGCCTACGCTATGTGTCAATTTGATGGTTGATTTTGAAGCTCTTGTTGCAATGCGTCAATTGTCTTAGACTAACATTTTAAAATCACTATACTTTTAGCATTAAAAAAAATTATCCTTGGTATAATGACTCTTTCATTTAGGTGTTTATTTTTAAACTTTTTTAGTCATAATTTTTTTCCATGATTTCATGGTAAACATTTAAGGTTTTTTATAGTCATGATCATTGGTTTTAATTCCATGGTTGAAAAATTGTCAAAATTTTGAGGTTTTTTTGAGTCAAGATATTTTATCTTTAATGTTATGGGTGAAAACAGTTATAAGTGTTTTATTTTTAACACCATGGTCAGAAATTGTTAGAATATCAAGACTTTTTAGAGAGGTGATTTATCTTTAATGTTATGCCTGAAAATCATTGGAATTTTAAGGTTTTCCAGAGACATGATATATTCTTTTTTGTAAGCTTGGTAGGACTCTTCGATTTTTGAGTTTTACATGTCCATTATTCACCCCACTACAGGGGAGGATAGCACAAGATTCGAACCCAAGATCTATGGTTTGGTGAGATTTCATTCCACGACCATCGCCACTTGAGTTACCCTAGGCAGACTGGAGTCATGCTATTTTATCCTTAATGTCATTACTAAAAAATGTTGGAAAATTACCTTGAAAAAAAAGGGGTTATTTTAGCATTAGCACTTTTCGTTTTCACGGTATTTTTTGCACAAAAAAAATACTTTTTTGTTGCCGTTTTTAAAAGATGTTGAAAATTTATTTTGAATAAAAAGATGTTATTCAAGCATCAACACTTTTCATTTTCAAGTTGCTTTTTCATTTTTTTGGCCTTTTTCTAGAGTTCTCATTTTGAGTTTACATTCCCCATTTGATAGTTCACATTGTTTCTATTAAATAATGTTTTGAAGTGGGGAGTTGATTCTAAACCTTAGCAACTACACTCTTTTATTATTGTATAGATTAGTACATTTTATATAATCTCAATGCAATACAAGGATCCTTCAGGTAGAAGAGTACCCATTGAAGTTTGTAAGGTGGAAAATTGGTGGAGAAACATCTAATCAACAAGTTGATGCATTGATAAATTCTATGACAATTTGAAGCAAAGAGTAGAATGCACCTTGACTTTGGAATTGCTAATCAAGGTGTAAAGAAAAGGTATTTAGATATATTTGAATTCTTTTCATTCATAAATTTATTTCCCATATATTATTTTTATTTTAATGATATTGGAATTTTAAATATTCATAATCACTGGAAATTGTATAAGCTTCTAAATGAGCTTGGTTAATAGAATGAAAATAAAACTTGCAATTCTGCCTTGATGTAATTTATGTTGGGAATCAAGAACTATTGATAGGGGGTTGAATTAGTAATTATAAAATTTTACATATTTTTAACCAATAATTCACCAATATGCAAAATATACACAACACCAAGTCATTCACATCACATATGGACACATATTTTAACAGGGAAATCCTTCTAGGAGAGAAACCACCGATTTTTTGTTTATATTATGACATAAAATATGAGCAACAACTAGGCTTACTTCAATATTTGTGGGCACTGAATCACAAGAAGCTCCAAATCCCTCAAATTAGTAAGCACAAGCTTGCTTGAGGCACTAACCTGATATCTCTATAGGCACCAACCTGCTTATACCAATCTAATCTACTCTTTCATTGGATTTTCAAACTAATATCACTAACACCATTCTTTAATTTTAATTTTCTTTGATTTCATCTCTCTCACATAGGAAACTCTCCTTTGTAGCTAAAATTCTTATAAAAGATTCTCAATCTTTTGTAGGCACACACTCCTTCAATCTACAATTCTATAATTCTTTAATTTCCTCGCTATTAGGATCTATTGCTATTGCCACTCAACAAACATTCATAAATTGTTCCTCTCTTATTCTTCACAACACTATGGTCTTTGGTTCTAGTACAAATTCCATGATCTCGAGAACAGGAGCTTCATTTAATTCTCTTAGGGCTTGAAAAATAATTTTTCATTTTTCTATTGTTTGAGGAGATACTTGTCTGCAAATCCATCATGTACAATTGCAGTTCTACTATCATGGTGTTCTATTTTCATTTAAAATGTGTCAAATATTCTCTTTAATTCATAACTGTTAGAGTCGGTATAGTCATACCTCCGTCAGAGATCAAAAACTCTTTGTCGCATTTCATTTTTAGGTGTCTCATTCATCCGATTAGTTGCATTCCATTAGAAGCATCAATTTTCTGATGGATGGTTCTTCTGTTTCAATTTCCCTCATGTCATGTATCTGTTGGTTTGTGTCTGATCATGAAAGTTCATCAAAATCAATTTTACAGTCATTCATAGTCATGGATGGTTTCTTGGTCAACAAAGAGTCATTTCAGTCATTAGGTCTAGGGTTTTGTTTTTAAAAGTGTTCAATAATTCCAGCAGATTCATGAGGGAGGTTTTATAATAAGTTTTCATCACAAATTTCATCATTGAGAAAATCGTCATTTTGTTCTTTGTAATAAATTGCCATGTATATTTTCAAAGTTTTTCAGTTGTCAAAAATCTTCAAGCGCAGCTCTGGTCCTTTGCAAAGTTCCAGGCCATTCATCCCTGCAAGACAAGTGAAAATAAAACCATTCAGTCCAAGAGCAACAAAGAAGCAAAACAAAGTTTCAAAGTGAAGTGTCAAAGTCTGCAACATGACAAATTGGTTTTTGAAATCAAGAGTTAAATCCTTGGCATATATATCATTTTTGTGTTCCAAGAGTTCATTTGCATACTAAATACATCAAAGAGCCAAAGTGGAAACGTGGAGGAGCAACTCAATCTAATTCAAGGCAAACTGTGTGTAAATTTTGGTGTGCGGCACATTGGCTAAGTGGCGCGATGCACTGGGCACGTGCGGCGCATAGGGCCATTTTCCGCAGTGTATTTTTGCACAAGCAGAGCGCATTGGTGAGGCACGGTGCATTGGGTTGACCACGCAGTGCATACAGACAGAGGGTTCAAAAATTGCTAGAACTTTCCCAAATCGCTTAAATTGCCCAAAAATGCACAGATTTGTCAGGTAGAGCCTCCATTATCATTTTCTATCCAAGTTGGGTGCCTACTTCATGATGCTTGTTTCATGGTGATTGCTTAAAGAAGTTGAACCCTATCATTTCAAGTTCCTCCAACAAAAATTGTTTCCTAGGGTTTTTATGACTATTTTGCCACCAAGTTTACTCCCTTATCCCTTTTTCATTGATTCCCTTATCTTAAGTTCCCTTTCCCAAAATCCCAAATGCACCAAACCTTAGTCTCATACTTAAAATTCCCAAACCCTAATGGCTGTCCCAAGAGCTTCATGTCACCACTCAATAGAATGTACCATGATTTAGAGGGTTTTCATCATCATGCCAAGTTCCACTGGGTTATTTTATGCCTTGTTCATGCTTCAATTGCGCCTAGGTAAGGTCATTTCCCTCTCCTAGGGTTTTGAAGGTAATTTATCTTGTATGGTAAAATCATGGGCAAAACTTGTATCCTTATGTTCATACACCTTACCCTAACCTTAATGTACCTTATGAAACACTTCCCATCACCGATATCCCCCAAATTCCTCATTTTTCGCACAAACCATAGTTTCTTGCTACAACTTGACAATTTTCAAGGCTAGGCCTGTGTTTTGCCCTTTTGGACCCCTTCCCCTCACTAAATATTTGAAATCCCACTTTCCCCTACTTCCTAAAATCCCTCCCTACTGCCAAAAATTTTCTCATGAATTTAAGCGCCCCTTATCCCCTTCATTTCGCTTCATTTCGACAAATCCCCTGTTCCACACATCGGGGTAGGTTTTACTCAAATGATGCTTCTGAGAAAGGAAAGATGAATTTGGAAATAATGAGAGAGGTTTTTGTGCAAAATATGCCAAAGAAGAAAAACCTCCTTCACTTTTTACACAGGTGTAATGGTTTTATAGAAATGTCAAAAATACAGTCACCTTGGGAGAATTGATGCACCTCTGAAGTGACCTTCGGAAACTCACATTTCTTCCTAGCTTGGTTGGTCAAATGACTTTCTTGATGAGTCAACTGATATGTAGACACAATGATATTTCTAATGAGTTATCACGAGCTCAATTTTTAGTTGAGGAAGACCTTCAAAAGTTGACTGCAACAGCACTTTGCCCTGAGGCAGCCTCATTTGGCACATTTTGACCAGTCTTGGGAGATTTGACTTTTGACAGGGAACATGAACTCCAAATTGCAAAATTCAAGTTGGGTTGGAGAGTAGACACAATAAGATTGCTAATGTGCTATCCCGCACCGAATTTGGACTAGGGAAGGTCCTCAAAACCGGTCTGCAAAAAGGCGTTACACAGAAAAATTTTTAACATAGGGTTTTCCTCCCTATGCGTCGTGCCATGTGGCGCTCGCTTTTGCTAGGGAGCTCCAAATTACAAAAAAATTGCATTTATGGATTTTTCATGCAAAATTATGGTTGCTTGTTCATGGCCAAGATATTTGGGCAAGTTTTGGACCCTCAAAGAGGTCAAAAACACTCAAACAATGACCTCACTGCCCCTATTTTGACACACAGGAAGCAGTCTTGGGAGATTGGATATTTGAAGGGGAAAATGACATCCAAATCTAGAAACTCCACTTGGATTGGAAATTAGACAGGCAGATCTTTCCAACGAGCTATCCCACGCTCACTGTGGACTTCGGGAAGTGCCTCAAAATCAGCTCCAAAGTGGCGTGACGCATAGAGAATTTGGGCGCAACGCATAGATAAATTTGGCCTCATTTTCACTCTTTAGCTCAGAAATTCGCCCAGTTTTGACTAGTTTTAATTTTTGATGTAACTATTAATCTACCAAGATGTAATTTGATGACCATGATGTAATATTGGCATATTTTTACTTTTTCTAGAAGATTCATTCACTAAAAAGTGAAAATTAAATGAATGAATCAGTTTCCTAGCATATAGAGGCAAGTTGTTTGATTACCTAGATTTCAGTTCCTTGTTTAGAATTGGTTCAAATAGCTCCTAGAATGATGAGCTCGACCCCTAGAGGCAAGGGAATGGGTTTGGCTTGTCTATATTATGTAATTTCTAAGTCATTTTCATGGTTGGACACTTGGGATTGCTTGGCACATCATTGTACATTCTATCTCTACATTTTTGGCTAAGGAAAGACCAGGGAGTACTTGTTGGGATCCATGTGGCTCTGTGTTTTGATGGTATTTTTCTCTATGTACTTGTAAGTTCATTGATGTTTATGTGTATCATTTTAATTTCTTTTTGCTTCTGAAATTAAACAAATGAGTGATTAAGGTAGAATTCATTGGACTGTTGTGTTCTGCCTTGAAATTTGGTTTAATATTTAATGTTTTCATCTGTTTGAGGAGGACTCTTGAGAATCTCTTGCCCTCCTTGGCTCCTCACTAGTCTTATCCATCCATTCATTCAATCCAAAGCATCAAAATGATTTCCTTCCTTGCCCCAATTAGAACTCTGCAAAAAATGTGCCTCATCCCCGGACCCAAATTTTCCTTTCCCTTTTTCCAACACACAAACCCAAAAAACTCAAATCAAATCCTTGTACTTCATACCTAGCCTAAAATAATGTTTTATTTCAGTCATCTCGAGCCCCATCGATTATCTTTTTCCGAGATTGACCCGGAGAGAGCCCTTTCCTATCCTCGTAGGGCTAGCTACGAGGCTGAGCGTGGTTTGATGTGGACCTAGAAGCTTACCTTTCTAGCCTGAGGTAAATCTAGGCTCTAACATAGTGGTGACTCCATTGGGGAATCAAAAGTTTATTTTCATTGTTTAGCTTTGTAGACTACAGACGAAGCCTGAAGTTAGCCAAGTAGCCTTTGAAACGCTCTTGCTTTGCATTAGTGAAAGTAGATGAAAGTTGCTTTAGTCAATCTCCGGTCTAGTTTATAAACTGAACATCTGATCTAAATGATCACCCCAGTACATGTATCAAGTTAGATCTGATTGTCGATGGTGAACAACGATCAGACACAGCAAGGCTGAACTAATTCACCGGTGACTCCAGTGTCGAAGAATCCGAAGGTTCAAACTTTTTATGGCGACTCTACTCTTCAAGAACCAGTAGCCTAAAAAATCTCTTGGTGAATTCATTGTTATCAAAATGGATTTTCTTGCTCGATGGTATGCTCCCATGAGCCGAGATCACATTATAGGTTTTCCAAATAAAATTCCTAAGGTAGATTGGCAAAGGAATTTTCCTACGTTTAAAGATGATGATAGGAAGGATGCCACTTTACACCTCGTTAGATTTCACATGCATATTCGCAAGTTGAAGGTTGATTTTCCTAAAGATTGCCTGATGAATATATTCCTGGCCACTCTGGAAGGTGAAGCCCAATCTTGGTATGAAAGTTTGCCTCCTGCTTGTATTTACTATTTCAAAGATTTTCATACCATGTTCTTTGAAAGATATAAAGAATCTTATCCATCCTTAAATTTAGTTCAGGACTGTTGCAAACATGCTTATAGTTTTATTGAAAGCCTTGAGAAATATTATGAAGATGATAATTTCATGGATGATGAGATCATGGAAGCCCTATATGAGAATCCATTTCACCAGCATAAAGAGAGCAATACTTATCAAGATGATCAAGAAAATTTGCAGCAGGATCAAGATCTTAGTACAGTGGAAAACGATGAAAGAGAAGGTTTTATTTCAACTTTGTCCATAGAAGAAGACAACATGCATGAAAGTCAAGTTTCACTCTTGGAATGTGACAAAGTCAAGTCAGATATTTCAAATCTAGATTAAGATTGTGATGATGAAGATTACCTTGTTTTGAATCCCATGAAGGAGAGCTCTCCTATTGAGATCATCTGGAATGAAGAAGACAAAGTTATTGACCAAAGCCTTCATGAGGAGGTAATTCACTCATTTCATGGAAAAAAATATGGGATCTTTGTTCAAGTGGAAAACCTTCTTTTGATAACTCAGTGGTAAATGATAATTTGGATAATTTGATTGCCATGTCATATGAAGATGATCAACAATGTTTTCAAATTTCAAAAGATCAAGGAATTAAGGACTGCCATTTAGGTTTTTCATGTTTTAAAATGTTATTTCAAGAAGATAATACTTGCTTGAGCAAAAAGAAACAAAAGGTCTTATCTCCTCTGTCTGAAGATGAGATAGATCAACTCCTGAAAGGTCATGTTACAGCTCAAGTTAACGCAGATTTGCAATGTGCACATGGTCAAGAAGGTGATCATGGAACTTCTTCCTCTTTTGAAAATGATGATAGTCTTGTAATGAGATTTATAGATCAACAAACATATAATATTTTTTGTCATGAAGATAATAAGGCTGTCATGTTTGATGATCTTGAAGATTGTTTTTTGTTCAAGAATGACCTTGACCATGAAATTGAGGAATATGAGCCTGAGAGAGACAATATGCCAGAATTTCTCATGGTCAAGGAATTTATAGCTAACACTCAGATAGCAAAAGATTATACCTCTCTGTGCCTTCCTATCACTCAACAACCAGTTTTTCTTTCAGATTAGAATGAAGGGAGTACTTGTATTTTTATTGTTGGATCTCAAGACAAACTAGTGCTTCAGGATTTTCAAGATCCTTTCGGCATGCTTTTGCAAGAACCAAAGAAGATTAATGTTGCCTGGTTTGTTAGCATAAGCCTTGGTTTCAATTGTGAGTTTCCTACATGTACATCGTTCTGCCTGCTCGAGGAAAGAGAGAGCATAATTTCATTGAGTAACCATTTGTTGGATTGGTTACATTGGAAGGCCCACTTCACATGATTGTACATATTTCATCACTAAGCAGGTAGTTTTCATCATGATTTGAAGCCCTCAAATCTCGATGGACTGCTGCCCTTTGAAAGATTTGTAAGTACCTGTTTTAGTCAAGTCAGTGTTGAGTCATTTTTTGTCTCAGTCAATTTAAACATAGTTTCAGTTGAGTGTCCAGTTTCAACTTTTGAGAGTGTTGTTTCAGTTTTGGATTAGTCAGTTCAAGTATGAGTCTTGAGTCAACATTTTGATTTCGGTTTGTTGAAGTTATTGACTCCATTGCCCAATGAATGAAGGCACTGTCTGCTCTCCCAAAGATCTGCAGTCCTTGGCACCGAGCTACCATCCCCATTGAAGCCAATATTAGAGTTGGTATAGTCATACCTCCGTCAAAGATCAAAAACTCTTTGTCACATTTCATTTTTAGGTGTCTCATTCATCCAGTCAGTTGCATTCCATTAGAAGAATCAATTTTCTGACGGATGGTTCTTGTGTTTCAATTTCCCTCATGTCATGTATCTGCTGGTTTATGTCTGATCATCAAAGTTCATCAAAATCAATTTTACAGTCATTCATAGTCATGGATGGTTTCTTGGTCAGCAAAGAGTCATTTCAATCATTAGGTCTACGGTTTTGTTTTTAAAAGTGTCCAATAATTCCAGAAGATGCATGAGGGAGGTTTTATAATAAGTTTTCATCGTAAATTTCATCATCACAATCTTTGATCATGACTTTTCTTCAAAACTCTATTTTGAAGAAAATCGTCATTTTGTTCTTTGTAATAAATTGCCATGTATATTTTCAAAGTTTTCCAGTTGTCAAAAATCTTCAAGCTTAGCTCTGGTCCTTTGCAAAGTTCCAGGCCATTCATCCTTGCAAGACAAGTGAAAATCAAACCATCTAATCCAAGAACAACAAAGAAGAAAAACATAATTTCAAAGTGAAGTGTCAAAGTTTGCAACATGACAAATTGGTTTTTGAAATCAAGAGTTAAATCCTTGGCATATATATCATTTTTGTGTTCCAATAGTTCATTTGCATACTAAATACATCAAAGAGCCAAAGTGGAAACGTGGAGGGGCAACTCAATCGGATTGAAGGAAAACTGTGTGTAAATTTTGGTGCGCGGCGCATTGGCTAGGTGGTGCGATGCACTGGGCGCGCGCGGCGCATAGCGCCATTTTCCGCAATGTATTTTTTCACAGGTGCGGCGCATTGGTGAGGTGCGGCGCATATAGGCAGAGGGTTCAAAAATTGCTATAACTTGCCCAAATCGCTCAAATTTCCCAAAAATACACGGATTTGTCAGGTAGAGCCTCCATTATCATTTTCTATCCAAGTTGGGTGCCTACTTCATGATGCTTGTTTCATGGTGATTGCGTAAAGAAGTTGAACCCTATCATTTCAAGTTCCTCCAACAAAAATTGTTGCCTAGGGTTTTGATGACTATTTTGCCACCAAGTTTACTCCCTTATCCCTTTTTCATTGATCCCTTTATCCTAAGTTCCCTTTCCCAAAATCCCAAATGCACCAAACCCTACTCTCATACTTAAAATTATCAAACCCTAATGGTTGTCCCAAGAGCTTCATGTCACCATTCAGTAGAATGTACCATCATTCAGTGGGTTGTCATCATCATGCCAAGTTACATTGGGTTATTTTATGCCTTGTTCATGCTTCAATTGCGCCTAGGTAAGGTCTAACCCTCTCCTAGGCTTTTGAAGGCAATTTCTCTTGTATGGTAAAATGATTGGAACAACTTGTATCCTGATATTCATAAACCTTCCCCTACCCTTAATTTACCTTATGAAACACTTCCCATCACTGAGATCCCCCAAATTCCTCATTTTCGCACAAACCCTAGTTTCTTGCTACAACTTGACAATTTTCAAGGCTAGGCCTGTGTTTTTCCTTTTTGGACCCCTTACCCTCACTCAATCTTTGAAATCCCACTTTCCCCTACTTCCTTACTTCCCAAAATTTTCTCACGAATTTAGACGCCCCTTATCCCCCTCATTTCGATTCATTTTGACAAATCCCCTGTTCCACACATCGAGGTAGGTTTTACTCAAATGATGCTTCTAAGCAAGTAAAGATGAATTTGGAAACAATGAGAGAGGTTTTGTGAAAAATAGGCCAAGGAATAAAAGCCTCCTTCACGTTTTACACAGGTGTCATGGTTTTAGAAAAATGTCAAAAATACAGTCACCTCAGGAGAATTGATGCACCTCTGAAGTGACCTTGGGAAAATCAAGTTTTATCCTAGCTTGGTCAGTGAAATGAATTTCTTGAAATGATAAGTAGACACAAAGAGCTTTCTAATGAGTTATCATGAGCTCAATTTGGAGTTGAGGAAGACCTTCAAACGTTGACTGCAACAGCACTCTACCTTGAGGCAGCCTCATTTGGCACATTTTGACTAGTCTTGGGAGATTTAACTTTTGACACAGAAACTTAACTCCAAATTGAAACATTCAAGTTGGGTTGGAATGTAGACTCAATAGGATCTCCAAGGAGCTATTCCGTGCCCTATTTGGACTATGGGGAGGTCCTGCAAACCAGTCTGTAAAAAGGCACTATGCACAGAAATTTTTAACACAGGGTTTTCCTCCCTATGCCCTGCGCCACATGGCACTCGCTTTTGATAGGGAGCTCCAAATTACAAAAAAATTGCATTTCTAGATTTTTCATGCAAAATTATGGTTTCTTGTTCATGGCCAAGAAATTTGGGAAAGTTTTGGACCCTCAAAGAGGTCAAAAACACTCAAAAAATGACCTCACTGCCCCTATTTTGACACACAGGAAGCAGTCTTCGGAGATTGGATATTTGAAGGGGAAAATGACATCCAAATCTAGAAATTACACTTGGATTGGAAAGTAGACAGGTAGGGATTTCCAACGCGCTATCCCGCGCCCAATTTGGATTTCGAGAAGTGCCTCAATGTCATCTCCAAAATGGTGAGACGCATAGAGAATTTGGGCACGGTGCATAGAGAAATTTGGCCCATTTTCACTCTTCAACTTAGAAATTTGCCCAGTTTTGACTAGTTTTACTTTTTGATGTAACTATTTATCTACCAGGATATAATTTGATGACAATGATGTAATATTGGCACATTTTTACTTTTTCTAGAAGATTCATTCACTAAAAAGTGAAAATTAAATGAATGAATCAGTTTCCTAGCATATAGAGGCAAGTATTTTGATTGCCTAGATTTTAGTTCCTTGTTTCGAATTGGTTCAAACAGCTCGTAGAATGATGAGCTTGAACCCTAGAGGCAAGGGAATGGGTTTTTCTTGTCTATATTATGTAATTCTAAGTCATTTTCATGGTTGGACACTTGCAATTGCTTGGCACATCATTGTACATTCTATCTCTGCATTTTTCGCTAAGGAAAGACCAGGGTTTTGTAGCACTTGTTAGGATCCATGTGGCTTTGTGTTTTTATGGTGTTTTCTCTATGTACTTTTAAGTTCGTTTATGTTT